>CAUYQV010120538.1:0-49087 GCA_963574575.1 Galagoides demidoff
GTCTGAGCTCTCTCCCGGACATCCCACTTTGGCAGTTCGAATTTAACTAGGGCAGGAGTTTGCACAACGAAAGTCAGCAGACTTGAAATATCAGAAGCTTGCTTTCTTTCTGGCATTTTCTCTATTTTTACTTTTTCCAGATCAGTTATTAAATATTTATCAGCAAGCAAATGTAAGCAAAGGGACACATACTACTGACTATCAGAAAAGGAACAAACTCGAAGGTGTGATCATTTGAAAAGCATTTGAAGTGATCACGTGAGGTGCATTTGGAGAAAAGTTACTCATAATAAACCCTCCTGCAAATGTGGAGAAAGAACTGCACAGTGTCTATTACTACCTCGGCCCTGTTCTTTGATACAACTAAATGAATATTGGACAAATACAAGGTTTGTTTAATACAATATAAAATTATTGCCTTGACTTCATTTACTCATTACTAATTATTTCTTGGTAAAATAAGGATTATATATCCTAGAGTCTTGTTATAAAGAATAACCATGACACTACATGTATTACGTGTGGCTAAAAAGTCCCTGACCACAAACCTTCATCAATGTTGCTGGCTTCTGCTTTTGTAATGATTATTTTTATTTTCCTTTGCCCAAAGCACTTAATACCGTAGTCATGCCAGAAGTTCAGCAGTTTTCCAAATGCAAAATACTATTTCCTGACCTGAAATATCTTAGTCTGTTGGCCTCAAAAAATCCCTGTTGTCTACCTGGAAAATTTCTTTTCATCCATCGATCCTCTACCCAAATTTCACATGTTTTTTCTTTCTTTTTCCTTCATCATAGAACCTTATGTAAAAGGTCCTGTATCCATGCTGAGCTGTAATGTACACACATACATATACATATACATATATATATATACTCATACTCATGACTTTATCACTTAGTAGATTAAGTCTGACAAGAAGTTAGCATGTAGCATAGAGATCCTTTCTATCTTCAATATGCTTCAGATTTTTGTGACATCTCTTATGTGGCTTAGGAGCCGGGCTAAGTGGCTCACTCCTATAATCCCAGCACTCTGGGAAGCTGAGGCGGGTTGATTGCCTGAGCTCACAGGTTCCAGACCAGCCTGAGTAAGAGTTTCTAAAAATAGCCAGGCACTGTGGAGGGCACCTGTAGTCCTAGCTATTTGGGAGGCTGAGACAAGAGAATCACTTGAACCCAAGAGTTTGAGGTTGCTGTGAGCTACGACACCACAGCACTACCAAGGGTGACAGTGTGAAGCTCTGTCTAAAAAACAAAAAATCAAATTCTGATAATACACTTAACATATATTAATATTTTACAAAATACTTACTGAAATTATAATGCTTTCCAAAATTTTATTACTTTTCCACATCTCTGATACTATCTAGAAAAATATTCTGTGTTTGCATATTTGATATGAATGTATCGATTTTATTACTTTACTAATTTATTAATGTTCTCCGGTTACATTGTACATAACATATATAAAACACTATGAATAATTGCAATGTACATAATGTATGTGTATATGTGTCTATAAACATATAAACATCTGACATAGGCATACCTTATTCTGTCATTCATTAAATTAACTTGTATTTGGTATCCTACTTTCAATTAATACTTCTGAGTCCTTGAATTATCACAGTTGATATCCATGGATTAACCAAGACTAATGTAAGTTCTTCATCATTTCAGTGATGCTAAAACCTGAAAATACTTTGCTTTCAATTACTTTCACCCTCCTTTAAGTTATTTGAAATATACTTTTGTTAATATCTCAAAGATATTCTTTTTGTGATTAGATATGCAGTTTTTCAAAATTTGAATTAAGGTAGCATGATTAGAAATTTCTCACATAGGAAACATAATGTGTGTTTTATGTGTTAACATAAAATTTAAAATCTTGTGCACATTGAAAATTATTCTTATGTAGAAAATTACGCCTGTTAATCATACGGACACCGTTGCTACTTTGCAGTTTTGCAACCAAAATAAGTTTACTTTCCCATTTCCCACTTGCCTCTAAAAACAGAATTATCCATCTAACCAAATTCGGTCATGATTTTTAACAGCAACAACAAAAATCAAAGATTTAAAACTTAAATTTAAATTGGAATAAAGTAAGATGCACTTCGTTTCTCTTAGCGATTATGCTGATTCTCATTATATTCATCACTTTACTTCACTTAAGACCATAATTATTTCTCCCAGATTGTAGAACACAGATCTTCATATCCATATATTTTATAAAATATACTCCAAGATATCCACACAGCAATCTCTTTTATTTTTAGCAAGTCTGGAATGAATGACAGATGTTGTTCGCAGAGGTTCCCCCCAGTATTCTTAAAAGAACATTAGGGAATTGGATTACATAGCCATTACGAGTCTCCCTCCTCACTCTCTAAATCCCCATGTCTTCAGCCACTCAGGGAGAAGGAAGCAGGACCCCAGCCCCTCCCAGGACTCTCCTGTGACCACTCTTCCCTATTTCCTTTCTCTGCTCCCAGAGGAAAAAGGTTATGTTAATGGAAAAGTATTTTCACGTTATTATGATGTATTATAATTCAAAATTTATATAAGTGTTGAAAACAGTAATGAAAAACAGTTCTATGCTGACACGTTGTTCTTTGAAAAAATGTTTATTCTTCAGATTTTTCTCCTAAGGTCTTTTAGATTGTCTCATTTATCAATAATTTTTACTTACTAGTAGCTTTTTAGACTAAATAGATAAATTGCAGATGCAAAGAAAATGACATATGAGTCTTTATTTAAGAAAATTAACCTGAGAACTATGTTTCAGGTGAAAAATACTTTTGAATATTCCTTAGATTGTTTCTTAGTTACTTCTGAGACGTTTACATCAAAACAACAGAATTCATAAATCAATCCATGCTTTTCTTTCACTTTATATTAACATTGTAATTGATGCTTACCTGAAATCCCGTTTTTTTTTCTGACACGTATAGATTTTATCCACTTTGCTGGAGCTGTCTACCAAAGGTATAGTATCACTGGAGTGCCTAAGTGATATATTATATATTCATATGTTCCCACCTACATTTACACACAAACGTCACAATGCATCAGGTTATCCACCAGGAAAATATTACGGAATCACTCCTACCCATTAGGCATCACCCAGGACACCAGCAATATCATAGTGAAAAACTGTCTGGAGATAAAATATTTTTTTCCAAGTCATGTCCAAGAATATTGATGTTTTGCTGGGAAGATGCATACGTGGGGATAGAAGACAAAGGCAAATGGGCTCTAAGGAGGAGAAGTCTTTGGAATACGTTAACAGCGGCGGGGTTAATAGCAGCAGACGCAAGATTAAATGATTAATGCTTTACAGAGACACTTTTTTAAGGCTACAATTTTATACGATGTGATTAAAGCTCAGTTGTTTCTCATTTCCCATTTTTGCAAGGCTGGGTGCTATGTGAAAACCCAGTCACAGAAAAGCCTTTCTTTCCAGCAATGTAAGAGAACCCCGCAACATCAGAAACAGTTTTTCTTAAAGCTGTCACTGTGGAGCCGAGCAACAGGAGACGGTGACAGATGCTCTGGAGATGTGCTGCTCTGAAGGGACTCTGGGAAGTGGCAGCTTCTGTCAGCATCAGCCATTACCTGCTCGGAGGGACCCGCGATAAAATGCAAACGTTTATTTACAAATATGTCTTCTGTGTATAAGCTATGGATACATTCAAATTGCTTTTTGGTGGTTCTTTCAGATTTTCTGTTCTGCTGTTCGGAATTGTGTATATGCTACTATCCAAATTCAAGTTTCATCTGCTTTATTATCCTGGTTTAATCTGTAACAGGAATAAAAGTTACGTGAACAATCCAGGGAGAAATAAGCTGTCAGTCGGGAAGAAAATAAAATTATTTTGAGATCTACGAAGGGCAAAAATGGTTGAAATAAGGAAAATCTTCTCAAGGTAGTAAATAGATAATACCAGAAATGATTTGAAGTAGAAATATGAGCAAAAAGCTATGAAAATAAGTGTGACTCACCCTGGAGGTACAGATCAGGTGGGGGAGTTCATGGAGTCATGAGGTCGGCTGATATTAAAACAGATTAACAGAATACAAAGGTCAGCAAACACTCCCCTGGGGCTGAAACGGAAACAGTCTGTTTATTGATATGATGTTGAATCAACAAAACAGCTGTCCAACAAGCAATTGTCCAACTCAAAGTTAGGGTACACTGGTTGCTTACAATTAACCCTAAACTGAGAACAACAGAAAAGCAGAAAGTGCCAAAAATAAGATGCTGAAAGGTGCTGGTGAGCTCGGGATACCGTGAGCTACTGAGGCACCGTTCAGAGAGAGCCGGACATCTAGAGACCTGAATCCTGCTGTGGGGGCCACTTTTGTATCCTGGGGTTGTCCTCCGAGGTGGAGAGGAGACTGAGGAGTTTGGAGTGCTTTCAATATTCTTCCAAGTCCACGTTCAAAGGTCCAGGCTGGGCCCTGCTGTAGCACTCCCACTCCCCATGCAGGCGGGAAGCAAAGCAGACTGACCCCACCGTGGCCGTGCGGGTGGCTCGGGGTCCCTGCTTCCAGCTTAGCTCCCTGTCTCTGAGTTGCATCTTGAACTGAATGGTTGATGCCCACAACACTTTTTTTCACATTTCAAGTGAAGTAGAGTAGGTCTCACTAAAAGTAGCTGTGCAAAATAGTCACTTATAGTCGCTTAAAATATCTATTAGGAACGCCTGGCACTTAGTTTAACACAGAACATTTTGGCTCATATAGGGCTGTTAGGCTCTTCTCTTCATGTGTGTGTCTGTGTGTATTTTAACCTTTTCGTAAAGTGCCGTCACAGCTCGGGCTCTGTAATGCCACAGACCCGTCTTGTTGTCCTCACCGATGAGCTATCATTAGCCTTGTTTGGTGTGGAAAATTCCCACCCACGCCCTGGACCACATGCCTTTATTACTCACAGAAATAACCGATCCCCACAGAGTAAATTACTGGTTGGTCCCTTCCTTTTCCCCAAGTACCTGTCGGTTTAAAATGTGCACACACACATACACACGTAAAAATATATTCTTGAGATAATGGTATTTTCCATGTGAGGAATGAAAGCTAAATTTCAGTCTTCATTGTGAGATACCCACATCGTTATTCCTCAAAAACATATTTGGTCAAATCAACGAAAAGACAATGTGAAGAAAGATGTGTGTTCGCATGAAATTTGTGTCTGGCATAGAAGCCTTCCATGGGGACGCCTTGAAGGTGACTTGGGGAGAAGAAAGGGAAGCCTCGCTTTCTTCTTAAAATCTGACATGCACAGCGCCAGTTTCCAGTACACCAAGCAGATGTTTATTTAAATAAACAGAAATACTTGGAACTAAAACCATGGAATCACCTTGAGAAACTGTCGACATGTTCTGAGGAGGTTTTGGACACACACAGAGTTACATTTTTTCCTGTTTTTCATTCCCCCTTCCATGCTGTCATCCAGTTCCTCCATCTGACCCCCAGTACAGGCTCCCGGCCAGGCCCCTGCCCTCCCTCCCTCCTCACCTCCCTGGGCAAGAGCAAGGGTTTGATGTGTTTTTTCTTCTGCACAGTTTTGGCCTCTCATTTTTCACAGGCCGGTCCGAGTAACTGTAGGCTGTAACCCGCTCACACAGTTGCCTCTCTCACGAGCCTCCCACAGCTTCCCCGCACACACCCAGGGTATCCTGCCTCCGCCGGCTGCCCAGAGCCTCCCTGGACCTTCACACCCTGCTCTCCTCACCCGGGCTTTGCAGACCCCAGATTTTGCACAATCCCTGCATCTGCATAATCCACGATCATTTTCCTCAGGTCCAACAGTAGCTCCTCTGTGTCCCTGACACACACTCACCATCAATATTGGCCGAACACCTCCTTCCTATCATTTTGTGCTTTTTGAGATTTTGTTAAAACATCAGCTTCTTCATGAGTCTCCCCTGACCACCCAACCTGAAGGCTACCCCCGGTCACTAACTATAGAGCAGCATTTCTTTGGTCCCCACACCAGGCTTACCACGATACAATGCTTTTTTACTTGGTTACTACCAGTTTTTGTAGAATGTAAACTTTCTGACCCAGGGATCGTTTCTACCGTGCTCACCTTGCGTTGTTAAGTATAGCGTTGTACTCTCTGGCATAGAATAAATCTTTTACTATAAGCTCTATTTATCTGGTGAAAGTATAAATAAAACGGTGTGAATTGACTAAATTTAAAAATCAATCAATCAATCAATCAGTAAAAGAAATTTGAGAGGCTTACGTCTACAATTTTAAGACTTCTCTTTAAGGATGTTTTCTGGTTGTAATCAGCAGGCTGTAGGTTATTCAGCAACACATTACGTGTTCTATGTGGTCAGAGACTAGTTTTGAAGAATATCCTTTACTCTGAATTGATTTAATGAAAGGTAAAAAATGGTATAAATATGTAGCAAAGTTCCCTACTTTTCTGTTATCAGTAAAATGGTGTGGTGGTGTTCTGTGATTTCCAGGTTGTAGTAATCAAATACTATTATCCGTGTATATGAACATATTTCAGTAAACCACAATACAAACGTGATCTGTTTTCTTCTCTCGTGAGAGTCTACTTTCTGCCACATATCAACGGACAGAGATTAGATTCTCTTCTCCGTTAGATCCTTAGCACCCATTCCATCCTAGTGATTCACAAACCTGGCTGCTCAATAGAATTGTATGTAGGGCTTTGTGACAATATGGACTCATGAGTGTCCCCTGAAGTCCTCGTTTAGGACTTGTGGGTCCAAGGAATGTGTAATTTTTATCAAGTCCCAAATTGATTCTGACGTGCAGTAAAACTGAGGCCCACACCGTATACTAAAACTCCATACCAGGACCCTCCGTCCTGACCAAACACGGCAGCTGATGAATGAAAAGGTTACACATGAGGTTAACCTGGGCTTTCATCTTTAAAGATCTCAGAGAGAATATCTGTTCTTTATGATTAAATCCAAAAACATCCTTCTGAACAGGTAACGAGAGCAGAGATGTTAACTTAAACCTGCTTTAGTTAGTGAACTCCTGACTATCGGAGACACGTGGCAGCTTGAAGCTCCTAAATGAACCCAGACAGCTGGAGCTGCGGAGGTGAGCCCCGGTCAGCACCCAGACCGGCCCCCACCCTGGACACCTGCTCTCGGAGCACCCGGAAATGGCTGACAAGTCCGGAACACACCCACTGAATGCCTGTGCACAACCAGGCATTTTCCATCTGCTTGGAAAACACCTGGGGTAGAACAATATTAAAAACCCTGGCTTATATTCATTTACCTTTCTTTCTAAAATTTAATAATTTCAACTCCAAAAAAAGTCATATGTTTTTTGATCTTTATGAGAAGACATTTGATTTTCCCACATTCTTTCTCTGCTTGTGCTTGTCTGCTGTCACACACCCGAAGGTGAGTCCTACTGAGTCGGGTCCCCAAGTGACCCCCTCGCCATGAGCGTGGGCAGCAACTGAGACTTCTCTCTGATCAACAGAATATGGCGAAAGTGATGAGATTGCCCTCCCATGCTTATGTTATGTTATCTTGTTATGTTGTTATATTGTTATGTTATTATGTTATATTGTCATGTTATGTTATCATGTTATATTATGTTGTTATATTATATTATGTTGTTATGTTATGTTATCGTATTATGTAACTACTGTAGCAGGGTGCAGTGAGAGATTTTTCTGCTGGCACTGACAAAGCCAACAGCTGTACCATGAACTCCCATGGAGAGAAGCCAGTGGCTGGGTCTGCACATTCTCTGGAACCCGAGCAAAGCTCATGGCCAACCGTCAGTAAGAAGCAGATTTCTTCAGCTGCAGGAAAGCAAATTCTTTCAACAACCTGGAAGAATGTGGAACCGATTCTTTCCCAGTGGAGCTTCCAGACGAGAACACAATCTCACCTCTGCCTGTTCTGTGGCCTTGTGAAATCCTGAGACGTGGACCTGGCTGAGCCATTCAAGATTATTGATTCAAAGAGACCATGAGATTATGTGTTAAGTGACTACATTTTAGATAATTTGTTGTGCAGCCATAGAAAACAAATGTACATATTCATATGCAAATTGCTATGGGAAACTTACCTTTTAAATTCTCTTTTCCTATCTGAAATTACAACATAGTTTCCATTTTTAATTTATTTTTTCATGTATTACATTTAGTAGCAATAGATTCTAATACATGAATAATTTCCCTTATATAAATATATTTTAATATCTGTGTATTCAGAACTTATCTTCTACTTTGAAAATGTGGTAATTGCTCTTTTTGTATGAATTTGCTTGAGTTCCTAGCAGATTCTGTTTGTTAGCCTGTTGTCAGATTTGTAGTATCCAAACATCTTCCCCCACTATGAAGGCTGTCTTTCTGCCTTGTTGATTGTGTCCGAAACTGGGCAGAAATTTTTTAACTTAATCAGGTTTCGCTTATGTATTTTTGTTGCTACAATTGCCAATGGTGTTTTCTTCAAAATACTTTTCTGAGGTCAATATTGTTAAGAGCTTTTCCCACACTTTCTTTTAGAGTTTTTATAGTTTCATGTGTTAGGTTTAAATCTTTTATCCGTCATTATTTAATTTTTCTAAGTGGCAAGAGGTGTGGGTCAAGTTACAGCCTTTTACACGTGGCTAACGAGTTCTCTCAGCACCATTGATTAAATAGGGATTCTTTCCCCCGGTGCATGCTTTCGTTTGCTTTGTTGAAGATCCGATGGCAACATGAGGCTGGTTTCATCTCTAGATTCTCTATCCTTTTCCATAGATCTATGTCTCTATTTTTGTGCCAATACCATGCTGTTTTGATTGATTGAACTAGATTAAGCCCAAGTGAAATCTCTTCAAATTTCTCTAATAATTGCATAACAATGTTGAATATCAGATGATACTCGTTGCCAGACTCGGCTTTGAATCATTTTATCATCATTAAAATTTTAGGCTTTAAAGTCTTTTTTCATTTGTGGTTGACCCTTCTTCTAGATTAATGCTTCTGCCTGGATTTTATTTTCTTATCATGAAAAGTGTTTAAAAAGAAATCATTAGACAATGCTGATAATAAAATATTAATAGATATCAACACCGACTTCCAGAATATATTGATGTTATTTTGTGGTTTGCAGAACACTGAGTGACAAACACTATGGGGTCTCCAAAAGTCACCCCATCATCAGCACACACAGGGAAAACGGGAAAGCGTAGCTAAATGTAAAAAATATTCAATACGTAATCTTACAAAATATTTACTCTACAGACTCTATGTGTTGGCCACCTCCTTATAAATTTTCTAATGAATATTTTGTAAATGAAGGTACAGATAGCCACAACTTCTCATTATTCCTATGAGTGGCAACTTCAGGGTGATAAAAAGCTCCCATCTAAGTGGATTTTCTTTTTTAATTTATGTGTCTTTCAACACCTCGTTTCTCCTGGTGCCTCTCTAAACCAGGAATTCCAGCACTTCTCCTCCTTACCACACAGGTTGAAGGTAGTCCCCATTTTGTGGATTTTACATTCACGATGGAGAAAGCCTCCGAAATTAAAATGAATATAACTAAGCGAAGTTGTGTGCTAGGCACCGTGACAGGCAGTGGGGATGTGATTTAAGGCAGGCACCTGACTTGTGCTCCTCCACAAGTATGGCATAAAATAAAAATGTCAGCTGTGTCCAGACAGAGAAATATTAAAGCCCTCCCTGTACCATCAACTGCTGTGAGGCTGTGGACAAGTTAATTAACATGCTAGATGCTCAGTTTCTTCACTGACAAGGAGGTCTGTGACATATATATCACTCCCATAGACTTAAAAAGAGTCTCTGAAAATATACTTATGATCTGGCGACTTTCAAAATATGAATGTTTTCTTACAACACACACGTAGGTTGAACAGATAAAAATAAAAATAACAAAATATGAGGAGAATAGTTTCAAGAGCCCAAAAAAGAAATAGGTACAGTTTAATTTTGCTTTTCCAAGATACTAAGATAAAACCAAAACACAATGGTTTATGTGTTCCTCACTTAAAAAGAAGACAGAAAGAAGGAAGGAAAGGAGGAAGGGAGGGAGGGAGAAAGGGAGGGAGGAAGGAAGGAAGGAAGGCGGGGAGGGAGGGAGGGAGGATGGAAGGAAGGAAGGAAGGAAAGAGGAGAAAGAAACCAAGGAACCCCAGACTCGGCGTGGATGATCATCACACATTTACAGCATATTAACAGGTCTATATAGTTTTAAACTATACCTTGAATGGATCAATAAGTAGATATATGACATTAGATATTAAAAAATTTACTGTGTAAAATCATAAACGGGGCATTAACTAACATAATGAGCAATGTCTTTATCTGGAGTTTTGCTGAAGATAGAGAAATTTTCTTCAAGAGGCTGCTTCTTACAATGACCTCTGATAAAAGACAAGGGCATAGCCTTGCACTGAAACTCAATTAAGGCACTTCTGGGAGGCGCTCAGCCTGGAGAGCTGGGGTGTAAGGTGTTCCCTGTATGTAGGAATGAAGTTTAGTGTCTCTATAGCCTGGAGTCAGTGTGTTCTGCGATCTGTTGGTGTCCGTCCCCATCTCTGATGACAGTGTCAGGCAGTGGCTTTCTCTCTGCATCCCCTATAAGTAAATCATATACTGACATCACTCCCTCCCTTCCATGTGGTAAAATTTTTATTTTTTCATTTATTGTAAACTTTTAAACAATCAACTCTTTAAGATTCCTGAGTCCCATTCTTGAAACAAATATTAAAATTTTATGACCACCATCCTTATAATTTTTGAGAATTACAGTACATATTCACCTTTTAACATCAGAATGTGGTCAGACATAGGAACTGTACCTGTGAGCAGACAGTGAGACGCCCCACAGCGACCCTGCAGGGCACCGTGCTGGGAGGCACCAGACAGCTGGTTTTGACAGGAACCCCTGGGTGTGCAGAGGGGCTCCAGCATGTCAGCCACCACCGTAACAGGACTCTCTTACCCTAGCACCTCACGCCATGTTAGGAACTCCTTTATAATATTCAGGCAGTTTATTTGCGCCACTCTGGAAGTTTGGAGGAGTAAAGTTGGAGGGAAAAATAGGTATAGTCTTTCTTCCCAAAGAAAAATTTCAAAATGATGTTTTTCCTTTAATCCCCAATGAACTTGATGAAGGCACATTTAAATTGTGTCCTTTCCCCTAAATGACTTATTTTACTCACAGAGAAGTCATGGGGTCGTGTTTCCTTGGAGGCTACTCGACAGCTTGTTCAAATATGAACATTTTCTGACCTTGGCTTTTCTTTTTTTCCATTTCAGAACCTCTGGGGAGACTCTGTGAGACGTTTTAATTTGGGCTGTAAGTGCTCTCATTCCGTCACACCCTCGACAGACGGTCAACGCTCTGCCAAATGACCTCGCTTTCAGTTCAATCTCTTTTTAAGAAGAAAAAGTACAAATTCTTACAATTGCAGCTAATCAATCTGTCAACAACAGAGAAGTCACATTATATTTTAAAATTATATTTCCAGGCTGAACTCTGACCTGTATATTTTTGTTTCATTGAAGTGTTATGTTGAGGTAAACACACGGTTGGATCACATGGTGAGTTAGAAGTATTGTAAATGTATCATGGACATTAAAAAGCTTATAAAACTTAAAGTACCATGATGTTTCAGAGAAGTTTAATTGACAAACAGTCTGCCATTTGTAAGTATCATTTAATTATCTTTGTTCTAATTATTATCGTACCACTAATTTTTGATTCCACAAAAGACTACCAGGCAACATGTTTGAGCAAAAGAAACTAAGTATTTAAAACACAGCAAAATACATGAGAATTACACCTTAGCAGAGACTTAGTAGTGTCTCACTATGACGAAATTTGGGGAAAGTATTCACGCAGTTTGGTGGCCTGGGCTGGGAGATTCCGAGGGGGGCCTGGCAAGGGACGGGGAGCTTCCTGGCACTGAGAGGCACAGGTTGGCGTCTTGAAGAAAATTTTGATGAACAAACTCAATTTACTTAAGCGATTTGTCTCATTGGCTCACAGTCTTATCTTCTGAGCAAGTATCCCTTGAGGCAAGCAGCCAATTTTAAATTTTACCTTAGTATACATTTATGTATGTTTTCAAACATATAATATGATAATTTAATTAGATGATAATTTAACTTTCAATTTAATCCTAAAATATTAACTACGTTAGCATATTAAATAACCATGTTTCATTGAATTTATTCCTTTAATACACCATAATACTTTCCTTAGGGTATTGATTTTCTTAGATACATGTTTATAGTTCCATAACTGTCGTATTTAATATTATTTTAACCATTTATATTTTTACCAACTTTAACCAAATGGGGGGTTCAACCTGTCTTTTTAAGACACAGATGAAAACTAGAAGATAGGCAACAGAAATTTTCTACCAAATAGTTTTTTCATAAGCATATATTTTATGTCAATTTAACAAAATTTAACATAATAAATAAACAGGTCCATGTCTGGGAGTGTGAGCACAGCACAACTTTTGAAGACATTTTTACATTGTGTTAATTCATAATTATTCTATGTATAAAAATAAGCAATAGGGGCATTAAAATTGTTTAATCACCACTGTTTGTATCTTTTTCACTCTTAATATTTGTCTCGGGCCTGGATCAAGTGCCTCATGCCTTAATCCTAGCACTCTAGGAGGCAGAGATGGGAGGATCATTTCAAAGGTGAGGAGTTCAAAACCAGCATGGGAAACATAGAGAGATGAGATTGAAGAAAGAAAGGAAAGGAAGGGAAGGGAAGGGAAGAGAAGAGAAATGAGAAAAGAGAAGGAAAGGAAACTAGAAGCCTGTGGGGGGGGGGGGAGGCAAGGGTTCCATATAGTTTTAGCTATTTGGAGGCTAAGACAGGAGGATTTTTTGAGCCCAGGAGTTCAGGACTGCCATGAGTTATAATTGTGCCACTGTACTCCGGTCTGGGCAAGAGAAAAAGATACTATCTCTGAAAAAACAATAAAATCTATCCAGATATCTAATTTTTTTGAAAATAGTATAATTTAAAATTAATTTAAAGTCTGATAATTGAATAAAACTCTAGAAACTATAATTGAATCCAATGAATTTTCCCTCTTCATATGAAGGATTATAAAAATTTATGAGGCTAAACTTTTAAAAGATAGCTGATTTTATAATTTGATTCAGTTAAGCACATTTTCAAATTCATATACTTTGAACAATTTGTGGAAATAATTGCTTATCAGACTCATAGAAATAAAGTATGAATTCTGAAGATCTTAAATCATAAGAAATGAAACCAAAGTATTTCATATGGAGCTACTATTACTTTGACACGATGGTAAAATGAAAGAATAAAACACAGAGGTTTTTCATATCCCAGTCGAATCTCTTTTGCATGCCCACATAGTGTTCTATTGTTGAGAATGTACATGAATGTTTGAAGATACAAATAATCCTCTGTGTTCACAAATCAAAAAAAAAAAATTCAAGGACATTTAAGATCTATATTTCTAAGTTTTTTTCTTATAGTAAGTCCAAATAGATTACCCCAAATAATAGTCAATCTTTAGCCCTTCTCTAAGGATTAAAAAAAATAAAAGAAAGGGAAAAAAAGGGAAGAATTGAAAGGAGAATTGAGTTCAACTTTTGTGATTTCTCTGGGATTTTAAAATGAGCTATGTAATTCTTGTCAAGTTTCCCCTGAATGATGAGTGTGAGTTTTATTGTCCTTTCTGACATTATCCTTGTTGGAGCAGGAGGCACATACACTGAAGGATGAAGCACGCAGGTGTTTGAACTGGGGGGTCAAACAGTGGACAACCAGGAAAAGAGCGGTGCTGGTGAGAACCGACTTGTGCGAAACACACGTCCCCAGAACATGCCAGAGCCCAGTCGCTGTGCACACGAGACACGGCTCTGCCTCTGGCAGGTGAATCTGAACTAAGCTGTTCCTGAAGAAATCTCTCCTATTCACATAAGATGACTCAAGCTAAGCTCATCCTGTAAAGATACCAAACAAGTGCAACCCTCTGAAGTCACCAGATCTTTGAGCGGTCTGGAAAGAGACACTTTTGGGCTCCACACCCAGCCTCTCCCTCATGAACCTCCCCTTGTAGGCTCAGGAAAGACAGCCAGGCACAGAATAAAAAAATGGAAACAAAAAACAACACTGGACTGATTGTGTCGTGAGACTGGTTTCCAAGCACGTTTTCCCCAAGGATGAAATGTTCCACTGCAATGCAGATAATGAAAAGATTGCTGAAAAAATGAATCTACCGTTCGAAGGAAGGAAATTTGAGCTCAGAACACAGGGCATATTTATCACCGTTGTGGTCAGAAGTTCCAAGGGCCTCACAGAAATAAGCTCTTTCTGAGTAAAAAGGCTGAGATACGATGTTGAGATTATTTCTAGATGATCTCACTGTAACAACCAGAATGACTGAGCATCAAGTTTCCAAAAGATCAATAGAAAAATCTGTTGATAAGTAAAATTTACAAGATTTACTGAAGGAAGAAAGAATGCTGCTTTGCTAGCGCTTAGTAGGCTCTGGGAAAAAGACTCAGTGGGCATTTCTAAAATTTAGGTCTCATCTAGATGATTTTAAGGCAGTTTGGGATAGAACAGAGTCCATAAAGCGGAAGCTTTGGGTTGGGAAGCAAAGGAAGGGAAACTTCTTGAAAGGGGTCTTGGGAGGGTCTTCACGCTCATATCTTCAAGGTGAAAGCACTCTCTAGAGTGGGCAGCTGATTGCTTCACTTTGACACAGCAGCAGTGAAGAGGATCATGAAAATACGCCTAGACCCGAGCTTGTTTATCTGTGTCAGTAAGTATTCATTGTGCACCTGCTGCATACTAGGCATGGCAGAATACAAACCAACCAAAATGCACTTCAGCCATGAGTTGACAATCTAGTCAACGAGATGTGAGAATGGAAATAATGGGAGTCCTAGACAGTTTATAGCTAAGGTGACCAGATGTCCCGCTTTTAAACAATTTGTCCCATGTCCTGCAGCATTTAAAAAAAAGCTCAATTTTTGGAAAGAATGCATGACAAGCTAGGGAATAGAGGGAGATTGGGAAGGGAATATATGGCTGCTGAAAAGGTTAACGTAACTCCTTTTGGGAATGAAAAGGTTAATGTAACTTCATTTGGAAATGAAAAGGCTAATGTAAACTCCCTACTCCCCTCCAGGGGAAAGTATCAGAAGGAGACTGGCTCCCTCCCTTGCTTCTAGGCAAGGACAATTAGCTCAGAAGGAGCCAGACTGTCTGGAACAAACAAGTAGCCCCTCCCCACCCCCAGAGTAAGGTGACCAGAGTCCTGCTTTTGGCGGGACGGTCCTGATTATTAACAATTTGTTCTGCATCCTGCGTCAGTTTAAAAAAGCCCCAATTTTTGGAAAGAATGCATGACAAGCTAGGGAACACAGGAGAACAGGAAGGGGAGGGTTTTTGGCTGCCATGTGGCTATTTCGCCAGGATATGCGAATTTATTATTTTTGTTAATTTTATAAAGTTAAACTTTAATAATAACAAATAATTGTTGAGAATTGATTATTGAGAACTGCTTATCAAAGTTTGCATTGTTGTCACCCCTGCCCCCAGGCCCCGCCCCCACACCGTGTCCTGCTTTACCAATGTTAAAATCTGGTCACCTTATTTATAGCACATAACAAACATGATGTATAAACTCCATGGCATGGTGTTCTATTTACCTTTATTCAATTTTTGTTACATTAACACAAATACTTCTTGTAAATTTGTTTAAGAATAATTAGCCAAACATACAAGAGACTTGATGATGTAAGGTGATGTTATACTTAGATTTGATGTAATATATGTAGAATAATGTGCAAAATACTTAGGCAAACACTAAATTAATTTCTGATTAAAAACACTTTAGGCAGTGCCCATAACTTAGTGGGTAGGGCACCAGCTCCATACACTAAGGCTGGAGGTTCAAACCCAGCCAGGGCCAGCTAAAACAACAATGATAACTGCAACAGAAAAATAGCCAGGTGTCGTAGCAGGTGCCTGTAGTCCCAGCTACTTGGGGAGTTGAGGCAACAGAATCGTTTAAACCTAAGAGTTTGAAGCTTCTGTGAGCTGTGATGTCATAGCACTCTACCCAGGATGACAGCTTGAGACTCTGTCTCAAAAAAAATACACAAATAAAAACATTATAAACATTGGGTTTTTCACAAATCTAGTCACATGAGGTATTTCTTTATCATATTTTGGCATCATTGATGTATGAGTTTTGATCCTAAACATGTAGAAATATGATAAAGTTTAAATTTAGTATATATTTTATTAATTAGCATAGGTAACCCAATATGAATAATAGAAATAGCAATTTATGTGAATTAAAGCAAATAGTCACCACCAAAAAAAAAAAAAAAAACCCAACAGTGTCCTCTCTCTTTCTTTAAACCATACTTTATAGTTTGATAAATTCTTGGGAAGTTTACCGTTGAGAACATTCCATTTCCTCAGAGTTTTATTGGGAAATCGTAGGCCACTTTCTGACTTTTACAATTATCTAATTGACCAGATATTACAACAGATGGCAAATACTTTTCTTACTGCCATTCCACATGCTTAGGGGAAGGTGTAAATGCAAATAGTGTGTGGATGGCTCTCGGATTAGAAGACACAGGACAAGCAAGAGGAAACAGACACCCTGTCAACTTTGTCAAAGTCCGAGTTGCACTGGCCAATTCAAGCAGGCAAGGAAGAGTTTTATTTAAGACTATTGTAATAGGGAAAGGTGATCAGAACTCAGTCTGAGCTCCACCTCCCAGAAGAGGGCTGGAGAGCATTTAAGAATTGCATAGTACTTTGGTTTTTCTGAATAAACTCCAACTTATAAAAACACACAACACACACACACAAGAAATGGGTGGAGGGAATCTTAGCTCATCTGTATTTTCTTTCTTTCATCTGTATTTTCTAATTTGCTTCAACCAAAGGAGAAGCAAATTTTCTTGTATGTCCATCACAGGAGGCACTTTGACACTTTAGAGTGAAGTCCACTAACGTTAGGCACCCCCTCTTCTCTGGAGTCTCAGAGAGGGAAGTGTTATTGTCCCTGGGGATTAAATTTCAAAGGAACGCCCCCAGATCACTGAGAAACACATTTCTTAAAATTGAAAAGGCATTTTTTTCAAAACTTACATCTCAAAGAGGCAGAAAAAGAATTTATAGTCACAAGTTTTCCAAAACAAAAGCTCTTAAGAAAAGGGAGATGGATGTCCTAGAGTCAGGAATGCCCAATGCTGCCATCCCTTCTTGGTCAATGCAAAGATGGGCAGCTCTTGATGGCAATGTGAGGAGTTAAAGGTGGACAAAGAAAATATTCATACTTTTTCCAAGATAAACTGAGGATCAGACTAAACAGCTTCTCAAGTTTTGTCCATGCTGTAGATAGCTATGGAAATATCTCATGGTTTGAAAAGTATAATTTGCACCGTGACATTGATGACATACTTCCCTCATTGTTCATATTTTATCTTAATTTGTAGTCATGTGTCATGAATTTTTCTTAGGGCCATTCGGTAATACTGTATCCAGAAATAATGTAGTTAAATATTTTAAAAGACTTTCTTCCTTGTCATTAACAAATGAAGTTGCAGAAAATTTATGAGGTAGTATGCTAGAAACATCTTCAAAAGTCATTTGTAGCAGAAAACATGTATTATCTAATAAATATAGAGAGATAAATAATTTAAATAGATAATAAAATTTATTCATTTAATTTTAGCTATGATCTCACTTGTTCTTGGCATCTTGAGCTGGATAAGTCTTATACAATATTTCCCTGATACATTTCCAAAGAGTCCTGGTTTCAAAATTCAGATGGCATCATTATTTATTTTATAAATCAAAGAATTAACCATGGACTTATTAAAAAGTTATTTTTCCATTTCCTAAAAATATACATCCTGAAAATTGTTCATAGCCCAACTACAATATCTCAAATAAATGTGTAAAAATAAACACTATTACTGCACATACTACTCTAGATTATTAAATAGCATATAATGATATGAGTGTGTGCATGCACCAAGAATTTTCTCAGTGTCCCAATATATATCCCCATTGACTCATCAGGGGTAAAAAAGGGAGGATTAGTTATCATTATTATTTCCATCTCCTAGGTGATAAATATAAGTCAAAGAGACTGTATAATTTGTGTAAAATCAAACCTAATTAGTGATAGGATAAACAGGCAATTACGATCACTTACATTATATTTTACAAAGATTACTTATAAAAAACCACATGTTTGTAAATTATATAGTCTTATGAACACAAATATGTATAGTATATATATTGATTTGTGTCTATTCTATGAAACTGACACAAAGGTAAGTGATTTCATTCAAAAAGAACTAAATCAAAACTTCTAGTAAATGATTATAAGTTAATGCAATTTGTTAGAGTATTATTACATGTTTGACCCATAAACTGGCCAGTGAAACTACTGTATTTTACTTGATACATTTTATAGCAAAATTTTTAATTATCTTTGAAATGTGATATTCTTCCTTTTGTGAAATAATTGATTTTGAGAATGAAACCAAATATTTATCAGTTCTCATTCATTGCCCCATAGCTGTTAGGAAATGAAAAAGTCTAACTTTCAAATTAAGGTTTAAAGACAAGTCTGTTTACTATTTTTTTTTTTAATTTTGATGACTGAACCACATCTGTACTATAAGTAAAATTTGAAATAATTTTACTAAAAATAGATTTAGAAATACATTTATTTTAATAACTAAAGTTATACAATAAAAGTTAAATTATTCTACAATGCACTAGCATATTAAAATCAATAATCTCATAAAGATGTTATCCATTTTTACATCTTTAAAGGTAAAGTATCTTTGTAATGATTCAATGAAGTAATATGAATCAAAGGCTGACTAATGCCTGTCATACTAAACGTTTGATAACCATCAACTATTATTTTCATCATCATTACTAACAATTATAACCTAAACTGACTACACTACATAGAGTTGAGTAAGTTGAACAAAGTTCTGTTTGTTTAGTACCGTAGAGGACCGTATTTACTGAACTACTTTAGTGCCATTTCTCCTCAACCCTGGTCATTAGATTCATTTTGTAATCTGGTCTTGAACTTCTGGCCTCAGAGGGTCCTCCTGCCTCTGCCTCTCCAAGGGCTGGGATCGCAAACGTGAGCCGTCACATCTGGCCTCCACTGGAGAACCAGCATCAATCCTACCAGAGGAGCTAAGCAAAACATAAAAGACAACCAGACTACTGTTTCCTGTTGTCATCAAGACAAATTTTTCTTTCACAAGACATTTTCAGTTTTAATAAGAAACTGGCAAACCTTTAGAAATCTCCCTCCTGCTTCCTACTGTCTTCTAAAATTAAGGCTTAAATTTGTCATCTAAATGTAAGGTTGTACCACAGGCAAACATCCCCAAAAGCCTTCTTTCCTGGTGATAGGAGTTCTCGTAGAATCTATCATTTGTGTCCTCCCGATCAGGTTTGTTTTGTAGCATTGTTTATTGACAATGCTATTCCGCCTATCCTCTCCACTAAATCACGTTCCTAAACAGACAAAGACGACCTTGTATTTCTTTGCATTCCCCACGGCACTTGCTTTCACAATATGTTTCATTTTTAAAGTAAGTGTACCAATTGATTAACCAAAATCAATGATTAATGAAGTGCAGTAGTTCCAAATACATCACAATTTCTTCCAAGTTCTGATCTATTACATAAGAAGGAGACTTTGGATGTTAGAATCAATCAGTAGCTCAAGTGGATGTCTGCTCCAGACAAGAGAGGGATGTGCCTAAGTAAGCACAAGGAGATGTGTGCAGGAAGAAGATGTAAACCAATTGTGCCTTTAATATAAAACTGCTCCAAATTCTAGCATTAGGATTTGGAGGATTTTAAACAAAAGATGTAGCTGAATCTTAGATCTATTCATGAGAAAGAAACAAAGATATTTTAAAATAAAAACATTCCAAGGATTGGAAAAAGTAAAAATGAGTCATTCAATGAGTCATGTCCTCACCAGCCATAGGGAAAGGATCTACCAAAGCCAGAGGCAAGACTGCCCCTCACCCTGCTTACTGTCTACCACTGCAGCAATCATGGCTTTGTGTCATTAACAAACACTTTGGAAAATGCTTCTTTCGTTCTCAATCTTTATTTACATGGGGCTGATCTAACCTTGTGGTCCTAAGGCTGAGCCCAGTGGAAGAAAGAATACATGATGGAGATTAGATAGAAGGTGGATAGATAGAGATTAAATTTCTGATCACATTCACGTGGTTCGTACCTCTGTGTTCAGTTGTTATTGATGTCAACCTTATTCCTGAACTTCCTGGCTTCATAAGTCGGTAAAGGTCATTCTGTTGTTTGAGCTTGATTTGCCATTACTGACAGTTGAAAGGGTCTCGGCTTTTACAACAAGGACTATATGTGTGTGTCATGCTAGTCATTTTATTAATATGCATTGGGCTAAAATTAACCTCAGGATACGATTATAAAATCTTATGTAGAAAATCATTCATTTTCATTCTTTCCTAATTACATGAAACGTTCTTTTACTTATAGGGTCTGTTTCTGGATAATATAGATCTAAGATTTGCCCCTTACAAGACTGATATCTCCAAAATAACACCTGCAAAAATATTTTATATTGATTCATTTAGCGGAAAATATTTTTCAAGAAGCTACCGTAAGCTGGGTTCTGCTAATACAATGACAGCCAAGACCGACATGACCATTACCCTGCAACTTTCATACAGAAGGTGCCAAAATGTGTGCTCATTTCAAGAAAGGAAAAAGATGTATTACATTTATAATACTCAAGCCACATTTGACTTCCACAATTATAAGAGGTATTCAACATGACTTGTATTTGTCTTTAGTGATCCATATATACCGATTATTACAGTTTTAACACAATTTTTTTTTCTTAAAATGTGTATACGTTATTTTGGCACCGTAGGTAGTTTAATAGAAGGGAAAAATGATAAAAATAATCACTCACATAAATGAAAACCTGCAACTATATTTGAGAGCGAAAGATTTAATATAATAATAGGAGTAAGACAAAACTGAGAACCAGCAGGCAAATACGAAAGCTCACATAATTATAACCCATTTCAAAAACATAACAGAGCAAATTCTCTTTGTAGATGTAAAACTGCTAAGAAATAAATATTCAAGACAACAACCAAGCCATTAAGGACAAACATACTCCTCCCTAAAACACTCTTAGAAGATATAATTGGTAATGTGTAACCATGTTATACAGCAATGTCTATATTCTCTCAAAGCCGATGTACTTACTTTCACTTTCTTAGTGACATTGACTATGGTCAATACTTAACTAAATATTACTAAACCATTTACTATAAGAGATCAATAATTCCAAAAGCACATATTCAGATTATTTGTCCAAAAGTCCATATTAGATTTTTGCGGGAAAACAAATGACGTTTCTGTATTAACTCCTCTACTTTTAGGATCCACATAATAAGCACTCATGCCGATACACACACGTGCATGTCAAATTTTAAACACAGCACAGCTAGCGAACATAATGGGAACTTTATCCAGGGGATCACCCATGAAATAATTGCTAGAGGGACAGAAAGAATGAAATCATCAGAGGTGGTGAGAGACTATAGACTGGGAAAGGTGGAATGGTTTGACATGTGTGCATGGCTTGGTGGAAAAAGTGAGGATATTTCTTTTCTAGAGAGAAGAGAGAAAAAGGAAAGCTTATGAATGAGGAAAAAAGTAGATAATTATGGGCCCCGGATGGAGCCAACCTACAATGGATTTATAGCTTGAGCGAAAAATAAGTCCTTGTCATTTTAAGGCTGAGATTCTAGACGTTTAAACCACCATATAAGCAAACCTACCTTAGTAGGCTACCTGTGGCTGTAATAACCCTAGTCTGTGCATCAAAGTCCTAAACAGATTTATAATCTATGGAATCAAAGATAATGAGGGAAAACAGTCATTGAAGCAGGGCGGGTGTTTTGAAGTACTAAACAGAGAGCGCTCTACAGAGTGTGGAAGTGTGAGATGCCAGGAATGGGAGGTTGAGAGGAACAGAGGCACTGCTCACAAAGCTTCTGACGTAGAAAATCTGAATGCAACCTGTTTGGACTTAGGCTTGCTAAGAATGACATGCCACAGGAATAGTTGGGTGATTTTTGTTGAAGATTCAGAATTTGAGAAAAAACTAAACCACTAGTCTTATAATGCAAATTTTCTAAAGACATGAAAAGAGTACAAAAAGTATAAAATTGAGAGGGGGATGTTAACAAGAGCAAACAACTCAGACGATGGCATAGGAAACAGTCTTCAAGGAATCCCAGGAGTCCTTGGTGGTTTTATTAGCAGAGTTGAGCTGCATGGGGTAGGGTATTGGTGAAGCTACAGAAAACAGCTCTGTGCAGCTCTGGAGCAAACGAAACCTGAGAACTGGGTCCACTGCAGATCACTCAGCCCATCAATTAGCTGTAGGAAATGAACAGAATGAAGTCCACGCTGCTGAGCAAGGAAAGTAGCACTTCCAGTGAAACATAAGGAGAGAATTCTTTGGAGAAAGGAGGAAAATTAGGTAATCAATGTACAATTTTCAAGGCTGCAGCTTCTCTATTCTAACGTGGGAGGGAGAATTAAGTGGCCATCGATACTCTTTGCAGGATACATGCTACAGTCTGCGGAGCAGCCAATAATCCTTGAAGAAATTGCTAGAATGACACTTCTGGCATATAAAGAATTACAGTCAAGTCGCCTTTTAAAAAGTACTATTCATCTGGTGTGGATATAGATCAATCTCACGAGGCAATTACCTGTCTGGAGATGTGTCTCAGACAATGGCATGTAATGTAGTAATCGGTCAAAAATGCATAACTGCTGACAGAACACCCGTGTTTTTAAAGTTCACATTCAAAGGCCGTGACATGCTGTAATATGGGTACCTTGAGGGGTTGCGCTTAGCCCTTGAGTTGCTTTTATGATACACATGTAACTAGTCAGGGAGAATGGGCTAAGCAGATGCTTCCAATCTATAGTGCAACTTATAAGCATGGGCCTTATCAAATCTTTACTACTAAACACACCTTTGAACCATGTTGACTACAGCTTAAGAAATGTCACTTAGGGTGGTGCCTGTGGCTCAGTGGGTAGGGTGCCAGCTCCATATACCAAGGGTGGCAGGTTCAAACCCAGCCCCTGTCAAACTGTAACAAAAAGTAGCCAGGCGTTGTGGCGGGCACCTGTAGTCCCAGCTACTCAGGAGGCTGACGCAAGAGAATTGCCTAAGCCCAGGAGTTGGAGGTTGCTGTGAGCTGTGATGCCACAGCATGCTACCACCCTCAAAAAAAAAAAAAAAAAAAAAAAAAGAAAAGAAAGAAATGTCACTTAAAACTCATATGATCATAAATTTTCACAATTGAGTAACTCACATTGTCTTGCAGCATAGAAATGTGCTAATAAGTGTAAGATGGTAACTAAGAGAATATTTTTTGACATTTCTTTTGGGTCATTTTAACAGTTAAAAATTAAGTTCCATCACCCTTTTTAGAAAATGTGTTGAAACTGCAAAAATACAGCAATAAGCAAAGAGAACAACTTAAACTCTTCACCATTCACTATTTAGAACCAATAAAAAACCAATCTTATAATTAAGAGATAATTTTCCATAGCTGATAACATTACTAAATTATTACCAAAATCTAACTTTGTGCATTTTCTAACTTGTGTTCTAGATATTTACATGATGCTGAGAGAAAGTTAGTAATCTAGTAGAATGCAGTGTGAGATAACCTGCCTTCTGATGATATCAGAATTTACACAGATGCTCCAGGAAATGAAAAACACCTCTGAACATTAGCACTATTTGCTTAGATCTTTCAATTACAGAAAGCAATCACCATGTTTAAATAAAACATTCTTGTAAACATCCTTCTCTCCATCAGTACCCCCTAGTCTCAGTTCTCTAGCAACCAAAAGAATTAAGCTGGCTAATTAACAAAGAGGCAATGTTTTGTTGCAGTGGGCTTATGTATACTTGGTTAACATATACATATATAGAGTTAATATTAACCCAAGTATATTAATAATTGCTTTAAAAATGAATGTTCCAAATATATAACAGACAGAAATTGTTAGAGTGGACAAAAAATGAAAAATAGATCTAAATGTAAAGTACAAAAGTATTAAATCTTCTTGAAGAAACTCCAGGATAAATTTATATTATATTTAACTTAATAATCAATTTTAAAATACAAAACCAATAATGCAGTCTATGATAGAATCAATTACTTTTATTAGCATTAATAACTTCTGCTTTGAAAAATATACTATTAATTAAATGTAAAGATAACAGGTTTTGAGAAAACATTTGTGCAAACATATATGTAAGACAGTTGTATATAAAATTTACAAAAAATTAAATCTCACTAACACATAAAAAAGCCAACTGAAAAAGAAATGGGCAAAATCAATGAACAGACACTTTGCTAAAGAAGATATAGAAATAGAAAACATGCATTATGCTCCCTATCACTTGCCACTATGGAAAACAAATTAAAACATATGTGCCCATCAGAATGGCTAAAACTCAGTGATATCACATCACCAATTGCAGGTGATGATACAGAACAGCAGAAATTCTCATTCGTTACTTGTGAGAATGTAAAATAGCAGAGACACTCTAGAAGACAGTATGAGCGTTTCTTATAAAGCTAAAAATAGCTTCATTATATGAATCAGCTTTCTCACTCCTATTTACCCAACTGATTTAAAAAACCTAATGTCCATGAAAAATTCTACACATGAATATTTACCCCCAAACATGGAAGCAACAAAAATATTTTTCAATAGTAAATGAATTAATAAACCGTGATATATCCACCATGGAATAATATTCAGTGCTAAAAATAAAAAAGCTATCAAACCAGCAAAAGATATTGAGGAACCTCAAAAGTGTATTACTAAGGGAAAGAAGCCAATCTAAAAAGTTTATACATTAACTAAGAAAATGCAGTGAAGGCTATGTTAACCAGATTGATGAAAATGTTTCAAGTGCTTTATAAAAGCAACACATTGTACCCCATAAGTGCATTAATGCACACAGCTAGGATTTACTTAAAAAAATAAAAATAAAAAGTTTATATACTCTATGAACCCAGTGACACCACACTCTGGGAAAAGCAAAACTATAGAGACAATAAAAAGACAAGTCAGGGAAAAAAAAAAAAAAGACCAGTCAGGGACTGGGGAGGGAAGGATTTGAATTGGTGAACCACTGGGGATTGTTTTCATACAACTTCTATATGATACTTAAATGATGAATACCAAGACATTTAGTGTTTGCCGAAAACCATAAAAATTTATAGCACAAATTTTAAACCTTAATTTTAAAAATCATTTAGGAATTTATAAGAAAATAGGATGGCATGAATAATGGGACAATACAATCTAAGTGAATGTATAAAATAATCTTGCTGATGTGGGTGTGGGATTAAGTTACTTTGGACACGAGTCTGTAAAGGAATGTATATGTAAAGACTCTAGCTAGTAACCATTTCCCATGAGAGAAAAAGGTGCCTCCCACAAACGCACCCCTGTGGTGAGAACACTGACAAATCGAAACCTAGAAACTATAATAATTATGTAGACTAGCCGTCTATTTCCATTCTTTATGTTAGAAACAGAGAATTAAAACTGATACCAGGACAAGACTTAATGATACCAGGAAAAGATGTAATAAAAGTAAATACATCAAGGAAATATTGCCAGTATGAATTTTCTGCTTCATTTTAGTACAACTGGAGAAAAACTGTATAAAAGAAAGATAGATTCCTTCCTATGCCCTACCAGGAAAGCCTGACTTGATTCTCTAAGAAGAAACTTAATTGGGACTTTAAAAATGTCTCAGGAAGGTGTCTGACTTCCACTGAAGGATGGATAAAGTATCTAAAAGGCCTTTGCCCTCCACTGAAGGATGGATAAAATATCTGAAAGGTCTAAATTCAGGTTTATTTGGCTTCAACTCCTTTTTATTGATCATCCTTTTGTGATTTGCTTATCAGTTTTTTAAAAATTTAATATTTTCTATTTATAACATAATGTACTTTCCAAAGATCATCTTTTTATCATCTTCAGTATACTTTTCATTTCTAATTCACTTCTTCTTTACCCTTATGATTTACTTTCCTTACTCTACAGATCATCTTCTTTTTTCACAACTTTTTAAAACTTCTTCATTTGGATGTCAGCCTGATTATCTTTAAGTCTTGTTAAATTAAATTTAGATTGAAATGGCCTCCTTAAATTCATTAACTGTGGCTTGAAGTTTTCTCTAGTCATGATGAACTGTAACACAACAAGAAGGGTAAACAGATCGCAAACTACTCTGTAACAAGTAGCAGAGTCTCAGACAATCACCAGTGGCCAAATTTTCAAACTGTGTTCAAACAGGCAAATATGAAGCTGTAATTCATTCTCTTGTTTCTGCACACAATCCGTTTTCTGTATGGGACCTTCCTTTTTCTGTCCATAAATCTTTTTTTTTTTTTTTTTTGAGACGGAGCCTCAAGCTATCCCCCGGGTAGAGTGCCATGGCATCACAGCTCATAGCAACCTCCAACTCCTGGGCTCAAGCAAGTCTCCTGCCTCCGCCTCCCAAGTAGCTGGGACCACAGGCGCCCGCCACAACGTCCGGCCATTTTTTGGTTGCAGCCATCATTGTTGTTTGGCGGCCCGGGCTGGGGATTCGAACCCGCCACCTTAGGTGTACATGGCTTGGCGCCTTAGCCGATTGAGCCATAGGCGCCAAGCCCATAAATCTTACCCAATAAAGTGGCGGCACTGACTTGGTAGGAAGCTCTTCCAGTTTTGAGTGCTGTTTAATTCGTGAATCATGCTTTGCTCACTTAAACCCTATTGAATTTAATTTGGCTAATTATTTCTTTGAACTGCCTAAATTATTTTTTTTATTTACATGTATGTACCTAAAGTTACAAGTGACCATAATATGACATTTAGATATACCACTGAAGTTTAGTTTGTAGCATTATTACCTTTGGTTCTATTTTGTAGAAGAAAGACTTGAGCTCTTTGTCTTGGGCACAAATAGAAAAATATTAAACATGCAACAATCATTCATCCCAATTCACTGGGAACACCAATAGTGGGGTTCAGGTAATGCTCGTCTATTAAGATGCCTTAATGTAATTTCAGATTAAAAGCCTTCTGTCAAATGTTGCCTCCCCAGAAGGCTTTAGAAAAACACATTAATCAACCAAAACTAAATTTATTAGATTTGTCACAGTAACAAAGAGCATTACCTTGACTGAATCTTAATAGTATCTTAAACTGAAGAAATTAAAAAAGATAATTTAAGAGAAAAATATGGACTGGGTGATTTTAAGGTAAGTCTTTGAAGGCTGACATCTGAATTTGGGGAGAATTTACAGCATTTACCTTATCATTTCTATTTTATTTTCTACTTGATCCATGAAATATTTTAATGTATGGTTTTCTTCAGTATTCAATTTTAGCTTTATCTTTTAGTTATTGGTTTCTGACTATTTACATTCTTTTTAAAAAATTTCAGATTGATATGATGAGCGTAATTTATGAGTATAATTTATGATTTAAGTTACATTGTTCACATTTTTAAGGTCAAGTTTAAGTTGTTGAACCCTTCACCTAGGAGGTGTGCTTGATACCCTTACATTGTGAAAATTTAACTGTATGGCATGAATTCTTTAAAAATGTCTTAAATACAAAATTTTAATATTTTATATATTAGAAAAATTTGCATGCTCTAATTTGGCAGTACACATTATGATATGTACTTACTCAGTCCAATATTGTGTGTTGTTTAAATATCCTTTAAAGTATTTTTCTCAGGGTAAAAATTTCTCTTTGCTGGTATATTTCTGTTTGTCTTCTGTGGAGATGATAGTTTTAGGTATTTTTATTACTAGTACATTATTTCTACTATTTTATCTCATTTATCTTATTTTTTTTCTCTCTGGCCTTTTTAAAATGGGTTTAAAATGTTTGTTTTTCTTTTATGTTTATTCTGCTTATAATTTATAAATTGTACTTTGAATCTGAAAGTGGTTACCCTTGGAATTATACTATAAACTCTTAAATTATTGAAGGCTAAAATTGATTATTATTTCTATCCCCTTTTCCAAATAATGCAAGACTATTACAATTATCATACTCTAATTTCCCTAAATATATCATATATTATTATTGCTGTTATTGCTTCACAAATAAGACATAAGTATTAATGTTAACACAGAAAAATAGGCATTGCTGTCATTTGACCTGTATCCCATTTCTTTGCTCTCCATCCAAAATGTTGAACGTTATATTGGTTTTTGCCTTAGGGCAACAGAAGCTTCAACATTCCTTTTAGTATCTAAAGTAGAATATTTTTTAATGTTTCATTTGATTTGAAATATGATTTGTTCACCAAGTTTTTTCTTATTTCCACCTACTTGAACAGATACTTTTTTGCATTGTTATTATTTTCTAAGTAGGAATTTCTTAGAATAATTTCTAATTTTGAAGCATTTGACTTAAATGAATGTATGTGTGTATACCTATGTGTATATATAATTCATTATTTTCTAGTAGACACAATTGTATACTTTTAGCTTTAGAAATTTCTTTATATTTTTTTCCATATTAAATCTATGATACATGTTCACTAGTCAATAATGTTTATTCTCAAAGTATTGATTTTATTTTAAATTCCATATTCTGTATATGTAAACAAAATTCATTTTTATGCATGCATTAAATAAATCTTATTGATTGTATAGTATTCACCGTAGAGACTTCAAACCAGTAGATTCTTTCTTTCATTCATTAACTTATTACTGGCTAGAATTTTTTTACAGTTTTTATCGAACCCCTTTGTCTTCTTTCACTGCCACTATGACATATTAAAGCTATGCCTCTCGATTTGTTTATGTTCTCTCTCAGGAGTGTCCAAGCTTTCTTCTTGTCTGCCACACATTGGAAGAATAAGTTGCCTCTGGCCGCATATTAAATACACAAACACCAAGGACATCTGATGAGCCAAAGAAAAGGTCCAGGAATACTGTTACTGACACCTGACGCCACAGATGTGAAAGACAAGACTCAGAGTAGCTTTGGTTTGCCTTTCTCTGAGGATTAATGATGATGAGCATTTTTTTCGTGTGTCTGTAGACCCTGTGACTCTCTTCTTCAGAGAAGCTTCTGTTCATGTCTCTTGCCCACAATGAAATGGGATCAGTTGTGGTTTTTTTTTTTTTTTAGTAATAAGTTTGAGTTCTCTGTGGATTCTGGATATTAGATCTTTGTCGGAAATAGGATGTAAGCACTCCAGTTTGTACAAATGTTCAACACATTGAATCCCATAATGGCATAAATGTATTTATGTTCTATGTACCAATGACTTAATAAAAAAAATAAAAGATGCTTGGGTTATTCTCATCAGCAAAAGAGAGGCTGGTTCTTTGGCCAGGGATACACAGCTTATTCATTTATGTTACGGTATATATAAGTTCATTACTTTGAGGTACAAATGAAAAGCTTAAGTCGTCAACTTGATGGCAAGAAAAATAACCTGATGTAGAAAAGTATGATCAAACATTTGAATGGGTGGAAGCAGTTTTCAAAAAGATGGAATTAATTAATTCTCCTTTTCCTCAATCCTCTGTGTTGAGACTTCTCAAAGTATATTTTAATGGATGAATCTAGAGAGAGAGATTTTAGAAACAGTTGTCACCTCCTTCTTAATAAAGACTTCATCTTAATAATAAAGACTAAAAAAAAATCCCATCTAATTTTACCCCATCTAGCAATTCCCACACAATTTTAAGACATCACTATTTAATGAAATACATATTGGAGAATATTGTTCTCTGCCCCCCTTAATTTGCTGAATAGGAAACTTCAGGAGTCTATAGCACTTCCTTTGGCAGTTACCCTGTTAACCTGGTGCCATGAGTTCACGTTGACTCTATCTTTTCAACTACCACAGAAAATAATTATGTTTTGATCAATTTTTCTATTTTATACTCATTGTGCAAAAGTACATACTGTCACGATTCTTAAACTTCTTCCAGGCACCTCAGACCTCTTCACCTACTGCAGTGTTTTCTAACACTGATTTTCTTGTTCTGAAATAAGAATATTGTAGAATGCATGAAAATAAAAATTTAGGCACAGTACTCGAGTTAATTCATGATAAGAAGAACGGTTTCAAGATATTATCAAAATGTGTTCAAATCCATTGTAATGGGATAGCACTTGGGCTAGTTCTCTCCTCAGTCCAGTCTAACTGACCCCAAGTTCACAGGATGTGGGCTACTCCAGACCAGGAAAGTGCTAAGGGTCTGCCAGGCTCCTGGGTCGCTCAGCTGCCTGTGTCTACAGCCACCTGTTTCCACTTGCAGGTTCAATTTTTGGCCTGAACAAGTGGAGACTAAACATTATGTTTTTCTTTCTCATAGTTTCCTGGGTCGATACCTATATGCAGATGATTTTTAAATCAGAGAACCATTGAGATAGTTTAACACTTTCTACAGGGTTAACAACCCCTAAGGATGAAGAAGATTCACTGTGCTCTTGCTACCACTTCAGCCCATGCTGTCTTGAGTTGTTATTTCCACTACTGATATGAGTTCAGTGAAATAGGACACTTGCAGGACAGGTTGAGTGAAGGAAGTTTATTACTCACAGACGGCTACCCAAGGACAATAGAAGCAGAGGATTCATAGTCCTCCCCAGCTCAGGAAAGCTGCCCAGGGTAGATGGAATCTCAGCTGAGTGTGCCCCACTGCACTGAGCTAAGGGACCCTGGAAGGCAGCTGAGGTTGGCTTCTATACCCCAGGGGGAACTTGATTTGCCGGGCTAAAGTGGTGGTAGGACATCCTGTATTAGAAGCGACAAAGACAGAGCCAGGCTGTTCTGGTCATTTGTTCCTTGTCTCAGGATGTTGCCATCTCTAGTTAACACATTTTATAGTTTTGTATTTTGAAAACTATAAGCAAGAAAGAGAGAAAGATTGAGTCACCAAGGCCATCCAGGGACTTGTCCTGCACTAAGGTGCAGTGTTTTACGGAACTCAACCTGTAGCCAACTTGCTTTTGCTCTTAGTTGTCCTGTGTTCAAGTTGTGATAGTCTTTCCTCTGCCTTATTTCTGTGACTGAGCTTATACTTTCTGTCCTTAGCCCAATTATCCTCCCAACACCTGATTCCTGACTTTCCCAGAAGCTGACTTCTTCTAGGCTGGGTTAATTTCTTGCTTCTCAGTTTTTCCAGAAAGTAAACTCCTAGATATGGTCCCCATCCACCCAACACATCCTGCAATTCCTGCCCAGACCTCTCCACTCTCCACCGATCTGGGAAGGAGGGAGCCCCCTCCCTCAGTACTTGGCAGCAGTGACCAGACAAGAGTGCGTGCCAGCTTGTCACCATCTGTGCCCATTCCCACAGTTACTCAAGGGCTTGTCTAGCTCAGATACTTACAAAGGACTTTGAACCAGTGAGCACACTATTCTTCTTTTATGAAGAAACAGCAGAATAGTTGAACTTGCTATTGGAGTTGGAGCCAGGTGCCTGGTGTGGTTTCTGTTCCTGATGCTGCCACTAATTAGGTCTAGTCACGTAAGCGCCTCCCATCGGTTAAATGGGAATAATACAACCCATTCTCCAGATCTGTCAGGGTGAATGGGGCATAACTGGGTGGAAAAAGTTACAATGCTATTGATATGGAAAATAATTCTGTTGGCCTTGTGTTTGCACCTTCTGTGATCCTTAGCTTTTGTATGAACTGGAAACGATACTGAAACTACAGGTATAACCAGCTCTAGGCAAAGTTGGGAAGAAGGAAGAAAACTTGGCCATCTTTCTGCATTCATTCCCTCTATTACATTCTTCCTTGCAAGCCAGTTAGTGCTTTTATTGTACCCTCTTTTGGAGAAAAGTGATCTGAAAAATGTATGTAAAGGCAGTTTCGAGAGACCTAATATATTGTGCATGCTTTGTGAAGAATATAGTATTAACTTACTACCCCCCCAACTCCTGATCATTACATGTGGAATTTCTGTTACAAACAAGGTGTTGAGGACGGCTGGGGAAACTTTATTATCCTTGTATCTAGGTATCTCTTCTGCTATGCACAAACACTTTGAGGTATGCATTATCATCCCCGTTGAATGGGGAAGGAAATGGTAGACTCATTGAGGTTGACTTGCTTTGGCTTCCAAGATGATAAAAGAAATAGAAGTTAACACCTGTCTAAGTCAAAACATATTCTATTACTTTACATTCCACGACACCAGTTAGTGGGATCAAATGACCCCAGAACTTCAGATACATAGAGAAGTAAATGAGTTATGGATTCTTCATTCTTCTTGTGGATGTTGGTTGTGAAGTAGTCAGGCCAGGTCTGACTCATGGAAAGTGCTTTCCAATGCAAATGAAATATTACGTTCTTATAAAGACTATCGCAAGCTCTGGGTTGACATATCACAGTGGACACAAGGAAGGGATGGGGAAGAGGTTTCCTGCACGCTAATCTGGTCCCTGATAACGATTAAATGTGTATCTTGAATAAGTGAGTTCACCTCTCTAAAACTCCATTTCCTTGTCTGTAAAAGGGAGGTGACTGTAGTACCAACATGTGGGCTTTGTGTCATAATTATAAATTTAAAAATTTAAATTACTGCAAGTTCTGCTATAACATTTGCTTTGAAAAATGGCAAGTTGACCCAACATGATTAATATTGTAGGCAAAAAATTGGAGCATTCCTTTGAATTTTGCATTGGGGTGCACATAATTTTAATCCACGAGAAAAACTACGTCTAGTAGCCAGTGTCCAATGGATACTGCATTTAGCTGAGTAGAGCTATGCGGGAGTGCACAATTGCATGCACGCACACGTCTAGGAATGTACACACACACAACACAAGCACCCCTTCTCAGCCACCATCTGCCTCAGTTTACTGCAGGTGTCATGAACCACATCCGGTGTTTCCATTTTCCATTCCATTTTGGATAATTGTCCTTCCACCACTTCACAATCACTCACAAGCCACAGCCCTTCTGAAGCCCAACTCCACAGGCAAACTTCAAGCCTTTGCTAAAGATAAAGTGCCGTATTTAGGGTATTAGAACATTTATGGACTCCTCAATCACTCAATACATGTAAAAGTATGCTACCGTTTTCCATGGCTTCTCATCCTTTTTTACACATCACTGATGAAGTTTTTGAGTTTTGCCTCCCAATTCCATCTTTCCCATCAGGTTTTTATCCCATGATTTTGCCCAGGATGTTGGTTTTCTGCAGGAAAGTATGACCTCATAGTAGAACCGACTGGTGCACCCTAAAACATTGGATAAATCACTATATTAAAGAGATAGAATTCTTTTGACCAAATGTTAAATCTGTTTCCTATGAGAAAAGAAACAAACGCGAATATGTTGTAAAACACAGATAAAATTCAATGACTTAATATTCTTTCAGCCAATAGTTACTGATGGCCTTCCAGGTGCCTGGGCCAGGCTAGCTGAACACAGAAGTAGGACAAAAAGGCAGAGTCACTGTCCTCACATAGCTGAAGGCCTACGCAGGGAGACAATTAAACAAGGAAGCTGAGAGCCAAGGGCTACACTGGAGCACTCTGCCAGCCGGCATTCGGCAGCAATGATTAACTGGCATTAGAGGGCCTTGGAGAGAGAGGACCTTACAGCCAAGTTCAAAAGGATGTGCTGGACTTTTTCAGAGAGAGACCCTAGGGGTGGGGAGAGGGGATGTTCCAAGGGCTCGGACTATTAAAGCGGAGGCCTGGGGGAAAGAAGTAACCTACTGAATGAATTTCTTTGCCTTGTGTGACGAAAGGCAGGGAGGGGTAAGGAAGAGGGCTGGAGAGGAAGCTCAAGGTTCTGCTAAAATCTACCCAGAACTTTGAACCTTATTCTAAGTGTGATGGGAGATGATTGAAAGGTTCTGAGAAGGGAATTCAGATGATCCCCTTAGCGGGTCCCTCTGGCTTCCCACAGTGGATTGGAGAGGGACAAGACTAGGAGCAGATCAACTGGCTTCAGGAGGTTTTGTACAAATATGGACAAGAAATAGCAGTGTATAGGCTGAGAGAATTACAGCATGGGAAAATCAGGAAGGTGGAAGGTGGAATGAACAGGATTGGGGGGCATGGAGGGTATGAATGAGCAGCAGGGATCCAGGCTCTGTCAGGTTCTGGCTGGACCGGTTCTTGAGGAAATGAACTTCAAAAGATGAAAAACAGATTTTAAAGGGAAGATGATGAGTACATTGGGCTTTCATCATAGACTCATCATGGGGTCCCAAACCGTGCAGGGTGGAAAGGCTTAGGCTCCGTGTATCTCCAGTGTTTGGATGGCTCCACAAATTTTGCAAGGAATGAAAAGCCAGCTGATTGTAAAATTAAATTGTATTTGGGAAAACATGAGTTTCTGGCTTCTAAGAAGACAGCGTCTGGCAGAATCCACTGTGAGATTCTGGAATCCAGCGTCTTCCATACGCAAGAGTGCCTGGGTTTATTTTAGTCCATCTAAAGTCATGCAGTGAAAAGTTCTGGTGAGATAAGTATAAATAAATCTAAAAATGATGCAAATGTTTACGTGGTCACTTAAAAATGAAAAGAAATAATGTTTAAGATAAGACGCATTCTGGGTTTCTCTGAACCCAAAATATTTTTACAAAGCCTATGAAATATACAAAAACAACAAGCGGAGGCCCATCCATCCTTAATTATAACCAGAATAACATCGAAAGGAACCAGCGGACGTGACCAACTTGCTTCCTTGAATGGTAATAAAAACCCGACGAGAACCCCCCCTTTTTTTCCTGCTTTCTACTTTAGTTGGCATCAAACTCTAAGGGGATGAAAACTACAGCAGTCCCATTTCTTCTGAAAAGCATTATTATTTTTGTAATTTGATTTCCAACTGGGATATGTGTGTAGAATAAACTGGGAGACTGTGACTCCACTTAGCTTCTGTTTTTAACTAAGCTCAGAAAATAACAGAGTGAAGCTCAGCGTCACTATAATTATGGTCTCTAAGTGTGTATGGTTTCAGATCTACTGTGTCGTTATACGGTCCGTGCCAAGCCGAAATGAACACTAGGCTTTCTGGGGAGGGTGATTGCAAAACAGCTAATTGCAATTTACCTTTGTTCTACTTGTGGGATCCGTCTTAATAGCTGCCAACTGATTTCTTATTTTTACAAAGATCCTTAAAAAATAAGGTTTACCTTTGTCACATCTGAAAAAATTACAGTAGCTGAGTCAAAGTATCTTTCAGCTAATTGTGTTTAATGTATTACTAGGAGGACATGACCTAAAAGGGAAGATTTATGATCTTTTTTCAACCTATTGCTGCTGGTTGAACTCACAGGGACCATAAATTTACAAATGTGCCCAAAAAATGGTTTTGTTCTTAGAACTTGTTCCTATGTGTACATTTTGAGTGAAGGGAAAATAACTATTCTTGATTTGGCTTGTTAAAAGTTGTGGATCAGTGAAGATACAGGCTGTAACTGATGGAGGGTTTAAGAAAGGCAGAGTGAGATGGACAGCAATACTGGCAGCCAAGCGTGTGCAGAGGTGGTTGTGTGTACACCAGGCTGCAGGGATCAATCACCACTGGCACAGGCAGGGAGGTGCCAGAGGGCTGGGCTGTGTCAATCTGCCCATCGTCATCCACTGTTAGAGGTCCAGCCTGGGAAGGGACATTTGTTAGTTCTTCTTTTGTCACTCTCGTCAAATTGTGGCGTGGGCTTAAGCATGTGTCAGAGGTGTATGTGAGTGTAGGTGTGTCTCTGTGTGTGTGACTGTGCTAGGGTGGGGGCAGTGGAGTCTGAGGAAAGGAGAGAAGAAATGACTTAATTCAAAGCCCACAGGACTGTATCCTGGATGAAGCAGACTGTGTAATGTGTAGTGATTAAGAACCTGGGGTCTCTTAGTAAAGCATCGCAAGAATGGAGAAGCAAGAATCCTATGTACTCAATTCTGATATGAGGACAATTGATGACCTAGTACCCAGTGGGGGGTAGTGAATGGGGGATACAGGGAGAGGGAAGGACAGAAGGACGGTTGGGGGGCCACAGGGTGTTGACACACCTCTTAAGGATAGGACACAATTATAAGAGGACTTTACCTAACAAATGCAATCAGTGTAACATGGTTCTTTGTACTCTCAAAGAATCCCCAGCAACAACAAAAGAACCTGGGGGCTGTTCTTTTAATCACCCTTCCTGGGGCAAAATTTTGCCTCTTCCTTTTGTGACTTTGGGCAAGTTATGTCACCTCTAGAAACCTCAGTTTTATCACCTGTAAAATGGGAATAATCACAGTTGATTGAACCGAGAATTCAATGACAGTGTGAGTAAAACACTTAGCATTGGGCTTGGCTGGTAGAACATATTTTATAAATGTTAGTAACCATCATGAAATTTTTAGTAGTATTATTTATTTTTCTGCATTTTTCAGAAAAAAATTACCTACTTTTGTATTAGTCTGGGTTATATTTATGTACACACACACATAACATGTACATATATAATATATGCACACACATACATACATACACACATGCACATGTGTATATATGCAAACACATCCCACACATATAAGGAGGGTGCCAAAAAATGTATATACACTTTTAAGAAAGGGAAAAATGTATTAAAAATTGTAATACTCCATATATACTGATGATGTTTTTCTTGTATATTATATCTTGTATGTCTTGTATTTGCAGAAGTCAAATATGACTTTAATACAATTTTTTCCTTTCTTTAAATGTGTATACATTTTTAGCACCCTCTGTGTATATATATATGCATACTCTATCTATCAATCATCTATAATTTACAATAAGAAGCTGGCTCATGCAATTGCAGTTGGCATGCAGGAGGGCTGATGATCTAGTCTGGCCCAGGTTTGCAGGGCTGAGAACTAAGAGCATCAATGATGTAAATTCTAGCTCTAGTCCAAGCTCAGGTTGGAAGGCCAAAGACCTATGTCTCAGCTTGAAGACAGAAATAATTCTTTCTTATTCAGCTTTTTATTAAATTCATGCTTTCAAAAGACTGGGCAAAGTCCACTGATACTGGTCAGGGAAATCTGCTTAACACAGTTTACAGATTAAAATGTTAATCTCATCTAGAAATACCTTCCGAGATATACACACAGAGATAGTGTCTAACTAAATATCTGGGCACCCTATGGTCCAGTCAAGTTGACCCACAAAATTAACTACCTTGGTCATTATCATTTTCTTCATCCTGCTTTCTTAGGATCACTTTGCTTTTTTTAGCTCCTCTTTATACTTGATTTGCTTATTTATTTTAATATTCTTTGCCTGAAAAAAAGAGAGTTTAAAAGACAGACATTTTTATTTAAGAACTATTTGGTGATGACATCTATAAGATTTAATATCCCTACTTCCTTATTTTCCAGGAGTCTGTAACCACAGTTTTTATTTCCCTTTTTACAATTGTAATTAAAGACAGTCTATTTTTTCTACTTAATTTGTGTATATTTTTATGCCGCGGGGAAAGTGGCTTGTACAAGTTCTGGGTTTTGTAATTTATTGAGGCTATAACTTAGTGTATAAAAATAATACTATTTATTAAAAAACTTATTATCTAGAAGTACTTTTAAAAGTTCTTTTATGCAAATGGAACACATTATTCTTAGTGAAGCATCACACGAATGGAGAAGCATGAATCCTATGTACTCAATTTTGATATGAGGACAATTAATGATGTTGGGGGGAAGGAAAGAGCAGAGAGACAAAGAAGGAGGGAGGGATGGGGGGGTCCTGGTGTGTGCCACACCTTTGGGGGGCAAAACACAATTGTAAGAGGGACTTTACTAACAAATGCAATCAGTGTGACCTGGTTTCTTGTACCCTCAATGAGTCCCCAACAATAAAAAAAAAAAGAAAGAAAAAAGAGTTATTTTATGCAAATTGTATTTAATTCTATAGCAATCCTCTGATGTAGATATGATTATTATCCCAATGGTGCAGATGAGGACACTGGAGCTTAGAAAGGTTGAATAACTTACCAACATTACACAACTTTAAGAGCCAACAGTTAAGCCCAAGTTAGGAATAAAATTAAAGATCAGACAGATAGGCAATGAGCCAGGTACCAAGTTATGAAAGGTGTTGTATTAGTTAGCCAGGGCCCCCGTAACAAACTGGGTGGCTTAAACAACAGAAATGTATCATCTCACAGTCCTGAAGGCCGCAAGTCCAAGATCAAGGTGTTGGCAGGACTAGCTTCTTCTGAGGCTGTGAGGCTTGTTCATGCTTCTGTCTTAGCTGTTGGTTGCTTGCCACGAATCTTTGGCATTTCTTGGCTCATAAAGGGATTATTCCAATCTTTGTCTTCATCTTCACAAGGCATTCTCACTGTGTGTGTGTGAGTCCAAATTTCCCGTTTTTATAAAGCCACCAGTCACATCAGGTTAATACCCACCCTTATGACCTCATTTTAAGTGATTGCATTTGAAACAGTCCTATAATATTTCCAAATAAGGTCACATTCTGAGGTACTGGGGGTTAGGACTTTTAACAGATACAGTTCAACTCATAACGTGATAAATCCACATAGCAATATTTTGAAAATAAGTTTCCAGTTAATTTGGGTCTCCAAGCAGAGCTTCTTAAGTAACCGATAAACAGCAAACTGGTGGTTCTCTGACAAAAGACATAGAGCTTTGAAGAACATTAAAAACAAACAAACAAACACAACTCCTCCCCAGTGGCAATCTGTCTCTTCCACTTTTTTCCTTTGTGACAGGCATATATAGGTTATAGGATTCAACTATGAACAGTGCCACTGTCTCCAAGAGTGGCCAGTGGAGGTATGCCTGAGATTAAAGGTGGCATCAACTAAGATTTTGAAACTAGTTAAGGCATAATGCCATTTCTTAATAATAAGCATCTTATTTTGTAAAATAAATTTACACATTTAAATATTCCTCCAAGAAATAGCATATTTAAAAGCAAAAGTCATATACACCCAATAGTGATGAATATTGCTGCTCACCAAAGAGTGTATGCTGAGATGTTCGTGATTCTAAATTGGAAACAACCTGAATTCTACCAACAGAATAATGGGTAAGCAACACAATGAGTACCACGGCACAATGATGAGGAGAAGAATCTATGTATGAAAAGTTACAGACACTATGATTCTACTCATATAAGTATCAAAACAGGGGCAATTGCTTAGCGGACATCAGGGGAGTGTTGTAACTGCGGGGACATGGGTGGAGGGTCCTGGCATAGTGGTAATGTTCTGGGTTTGATCAATTTGCTGATTACAAGGTATATGTACTTTGTGAATATTTTTTCTGTTTGTTTATGAAAGGATGGGATTACATTTTTATTCCTGACTATGAAAACCTCTAAAAATAGAGATAAGTCCTCTGCTTCTATAGAGGAAAATCAATTCTTTTTAAGTAGCAATCTTAGCATATCATTTAGCAATATGGAGGTCCATACCAAAATAATCAGTTCATTAGGTTAGGGGGAGATAGAAGGCATGTTGTAGGATGTTTTTTATAGCAAACCTTGTAGAGAAATTTGATTCTTTAAAGTACAGACCTGTACTGTGTTTCCCCAAAAATAAGACCTACCCCAAAAATAAGCCCTAGCAGGATTTCTATGCATTTGTTAAATATAAGCCTTACCCTGATAATAAGACCTAGCAATGGGTGTGGCTATGCAGATATACTGCAGATATACCATGCATTTCAGAGTGGTAAGGAAGACATCCCCTGAAAATAAGCCCTAGTGTGTCTTCTTCAGAAAAAAATAAATATAAGACAGTGTCTTATTTTCGGGGAAACACGGTATATCTTTGGATGAAATGGGAAATGCCTGCAAATTGTTTAATGTGGTAGAGAGTTTCAAATAGATTAGTAAAAATAAGATGGAAATATGTGCCCCCAAAAAAAAGGAAAAGAAAAAAATGTCTACCAGTAATAAATTGTGTCTCTCCAATCCCCCAGTGCAAAATGAAAACAAGAATCTGAAGGGAAAGAAGCAAGCATTTATCCTGGCATTGATCTATGTGAACCGTACCCCTGGGTCACTGGATAGCAGAAGAGGGGAACACTTTGCAAAGGATTTTATCTAATAAAGGGGAAAAAGTGATGGGATCAGAAATCACCATTTTGCAATCACCAATGAATGAATGCATCTGAGCGTTGAGTACCAACAAGCGCTAAGACCATGGAAGGACATCCAGACAGATGCCTCCTGCTGAACTCACACAGCACCACATAATCTTGCCAAAGGGCTCAAATCTGAGTCTGATCAAATGTCTAGACTCAGCTGAGAACTTTCAGGAAATGCAGAGAACAGAGAAATTGCATGATGACCCTGCAATAAACAGAATCAAGAAGACTGTGGAATATTCTACCAGCCAAATATGCTGGATTGCTCAATAGGTAAATTCAAGAAAAATAAAGGAAGGGAGGAGAAATGTATAGATTTTGTAGATTTGTAGAAAATTATAGATTACAATAGGCATGAAATACTAATTTTCTTTTCTAAAATAATGAGGGAGATTAAGCTATAGTCTCTAGGAATGAACATCAGAGTGATCTCTATGAAAGTCTAAATAGGACTTACTTTGAGGGGAGGAGAAGGATTATAAGGCACAAGGGCCACCTGTCTTCATCCAGGTGTAGGAAACAAAAGTATCTGATCACTTATTAATCTCTGTATTTGTCTGGTAGGCCCATCTTGTCTGGGTTTTGTTTTACAATAAAATATTTTTAAAAATCAATAAAATTATTTTTTAAATACTTGGTTTCCTGGTTTTTTAAAAGACTTCAGACTATTTACCTATATTTGTCCCTTTTCGGAGTTATTTACATACATAGAATGTGCTTTTACAGTTTTCCAGAACGATTTTAAAAATTATACCCTGGTTAGGAAGAAATCTTCGTGAGTAGCACACTGATTTCCTTGTTTGCAGTAAACTGCAATTGACCTAAAATCCCTTCAGGCGTTAAATGCCACTTAATTCAGCAGTATTCAGAATCTTTTTCTGCATTAATGTTTATCATTAATCACATTTAAAACTTGCAAATACGAAGCTATTCTGCCTGTACAGGAAGGAGGCAGTTAATTAACAGAGAAACAAAGGACTTTGAGTAGTTATTTCTATAACAATTTGTAAAACATTCTGGGCTCTGGAATAACTGAAGGCATTCCACATTCCCTATCATTTGATTTTTAGAAAATTCCCTGAAGATGTTATGATTCTAGTCATACGTGGTGATCTAAGAAATCAAATGACATATTCTCCCTTGTGAATTCATCTTATATTTTAAAAGAACTACTTATATTTTCACCTTCTTAAAGTGTACAAGTGAGTGGTTTTTAGCATGTCTACAAAATGGTGAAAACGTCAGCATTATTTAATCCCAGAACATGTCATCACCCTAAAAAGAAACCTGTGTCCATCCATCAGCATTTATCCCCCATTCCTCTGTTCTTCAAGTTTCTGGCAGACAGTAATCAACTTCCTGTTCTATAGATTTGTTTATTCTGAACATTTCATGTAAATGGAATCGTACAAAGTGGGACCTTCTGGGTCTGGCATCTTTCACATCTCAGTTTTTTCATGATTCACCAATGTTGCAGCACGTAACACTACTTTATTCCTTTTTATGGTTGAATAACATTCCATTTTATTTATCTTTTACCCACCAGTAAACATTTGGATTGTTTCTACCTTAGGGCTTTTGTTAATACTGTGGACATTTTATTTTACAAGTTTTTACAAGGTCATATGTTTTCAAACCTTTTGGTTACATACCTAAGAGTGGAATTGCTGGGTCACACGGCAGTTGTATGTTGAAATTTTTGAGGGACTGCCCCACTATTTTCCAAATGAGTATGCTATTTTATGTTCCCACCCACTGTGAATGGAGGTTCTAATTTCTCCACATCCTTGTCCACTCTTGCTATTATCCATCTTTTGCTTGTAGCCATGCTAGTAGATGTGAATAGGTATTTTATTGTGTCTATTTTAAAGAACACACTATAAAAAATCTTAGGCATGAGATCAACATTCGTGGTAATAGTGCATGTTAGGTAAGCCAAGGTCAATGGGGGTCAGTTCCCAGGAGATGGCCACTTCACCCAAGATAGGTGACTTAGCTTCTGGGGTCTTCTGGAAGGAAGATATTTTTTCATTGATATTGCAGGTTGATTATGAGTATTATGGGCCTTTTGAGCTACTGTGAATAGCTATGTTTGTAGGGCATTTTAATTATATAAAACAACACATTCTCCTTTTGTTTTGGGAAGTTTTTTCTTGGTTTAAACTGGTTTAAATTCAGCTTCTCTCAGTTTCAACTAAAAGTCCAGAGCAATACAGCCTTCTTTTAAAGGTGTAAAAGGTTGAATTTCCCATACATTTTGAAGAAATGGTTTCTAATGTTTTTTACTTTGTTCGTAAACTAAATACTGTTTTATTTTTTAAAGGATTAAAGGAAAATTAATAACGAACACTGTGGATTTCTTCCTCAAATTGGCATCCACTTAGCAGTCCACCAAACTTCACAAATTTTTCAACAAATCCCTTAAGAAAAAACACAAAAATTTATACTCTTACTAAAACTTAAAGTTCATGGACAAAAAATCTAAAATCTAGGGAAATCTGGGGAAATTTCCATTTAAGTTAAAGGGCAATTGGGAAAAAAATCTCCAAGGCTAATGGCTCACTCCCATGTTCTCTTAATAAAATAAATGAGACAAAAAAGGACAGCAAATGATACATTTTCTACAACCTGTTCCTTTGGTTAAAGACTTGGAAAATATACATTAAGATAAAGCTGCTGGCTCGGCGCCTGTGGCACAAGTGGCTAAGGTGCCAGCCACATACACCTAAGGTGGTGGGTTCAAATCCAGCCTGGGCCCACCAGACAACATGATGGCTGCAACCAAAAAAAAAAAAAAGACAGCCGGGTGTTGTGGCAGGCGCCTGTGGGCCCAGCTACTTGGGAAGCTGAGGCAGGAGACTCTCTTGAGCCCAGGAGTTGGAGGTTGCTGTGAGTTATGATGCCACAGCACTCTACCCAGGAGGACACTTGAGGTTCTGTCTCAAAAAAAAAAAAAAAAAGATGTAAGCTGCTTTCTTTTCTACTCCATGAGTATACCATGAGGCAGGCAGAATGCTGCTACTAACCTTTCTGCCCTGAATACTTGATTTGTAAAATCAGTAAACGAACCCACCTATACACACAGACGAAAAATTCCTGAAACTTTCCAGGCATTACAAAGTAGGTAGTTTACAAAAAGCAAAACTTCATCTATTCTCCGTCTCCTCCTCATGTAACATAAAACATCAGAAAGCAAGGAAATAATTGTATAAAATTTTAAGGGGTGAAAGTTTGATCGAATAATTTTATAGCAATCTTAGTTCTTTCATACATGAAATCAGCAGAGATTATTTGCAGCAGTGCAAGAACTTAGAAAATATAGCCACCAAACAAATTCTTAGATTTTATACATTTTCACCGATTATGTAAAATTGAGACCTCTGGAATAGAAAAATTACTCTTGATATATATCATGAATGTATTATGAGCACTGAAACCATCTGAAACAGAGATAAATTTAAATGTTATTGTATATACATCTGGTTCTATTGTTCAACACAAGTGTTAAAAATGTTTTCACAAAAGAAACTATGAGCAGAAAATATAATTAGGTAAGAATAATAATAAAGTTCTGCAATCTCTCATAATCATATTTTACGGTATATGGTGCTGATTTTTTTCTTGTTTATGTTTGCTGTTAGTGTGAATATCTTGAAAGACACGTTCTTTTGCCTTAAGCCCTTGAAACACTCCTGGGCATATATAGTAGATTAAATAAAAGACATCAGTCTATTATATTATGAAAGATTAAAAGGGATTTTTGAGGGAAAATCAAAAAGTACATTAAATTAGTTATCACAAAATAAGAGATTCAAAACACATTTTAAACTCTGATAATTAGATAAAAATAGGTTAAAGAATGCTTTTGGGGAAAAGGCAATCGCCAAAGGAAATAAAAATAGTTTTCTAAATGTTGGATAAAATAAAAATAAGCCAACATAATCCTTATCTTAAGAACAGTAAAGAAATACATTTCAAAAAGCATGTTGAAATGACAGATGTAACATGAATATGACTGTCAAACAACAATTAGAGAAATTAAAATATCCTATTAGTAAGACAATCAAATTGGGTCAAAAGAAAATTTAAATATGATGTTCATTAGGAGAAATTCTCCTAAAAAAAAGAAAGTGTTGTAAAATGGTTAAAATACAAGAATGAGGACAGGCAAATTGCAACTTTTTTAAAAGCTAGAAAATTAATATTATAAAGAGTTGAATTCAGATAGTAAGCCCTGAAAAGAAACTTGAAAAAGATCAGTTAATATCAATCATACCAGGGGAATTAAAGAAGTTTGGCTTCACAGAAACAAGTTCTAAGAGAGGTACAGCAGATCAAGAGAGATGTGGTACACCCACCAAAGGCAATGAGAAGTGACCTGGCAGAGTCAAGAAAAGAAGTGGAAGAGAAAAATAAAACATTATGTAAATTAAAGCCACATTTTTAAGGAGCAAAATAGAATTAAAATGTGAAGCTCAGAACACAACAAGATTGAAAAGATTAATTGCCTTAACTAAAATTTGCTCAAGTCTCAGTACCGAAGGGTACATTATGTTTTAGTAAACAGAATGATACTGCACCAATCCATACCTTGGTCCTGCTTCTGGACCTCAAGGAGGATGGAAGAATTTTATGAGCATCCAGTGTAAAAAGATAAGGCATGTTTAAGAAGTGAAAATATCAACTTGGCCTCAGGGTAAGTGACAGTGGGCACCCAATGGCCGAAGACACTGGAACAACCAAAAAGTTAGGAAGGAGAGAGTATAACCCCAGACTTTTATACCGAGCTCAGTTATCCTATGGACTTCTGGACTGGACTTCTCAGGCATGCAAGAATTGAAGAAATAGAGCACTACATGAATCTTTCCTCTTAAAAAAAGTCACAGGGAGACAAAATACAGCAAACCAACAAATGATTCAAAATTAAGAACTTGGAAATAAATGTAAAGGCTATGATGCTCACGGTAGGGTTCATAGTGCTGTGTATCCGCCATGAGAGTACCATACCTAGCCATTGATTTTAAAAATTGAATGGCAGTATTTTAATTTCAAGTTTTCTAATTGGTGTATCATACTCACTGTTTCTTCTTTTGTTTCTACTTCCTTTAAATATTGGCTTATTCTTTCCTATGGATGTTAGTCTCATGTTTTATTTGTTTGTTTGTTTAAAGAAACCAGATTTACTTATTTCAGACCATTTGGTAGGTTGCTACATTATTTAGACTTATCTGAAAGAATTTAATTTCTGCTTTTGAAGACTGTTATATTTCTTTATTACTCCTTTTTTTCTTTTCTTTTCCTTTTTTTTTTTTTTTTTTGCAGTTTTTGGCCAGGGCTGGGTTTGAACCCTCCACCTCCAGCATATGGGGCTGGTGCCCTACTCCTTTGAGCCACAGGCACCGCCCCATTTCTTTATTACTTTTAATTAGCAAGCTCATTTTAAGTAAAGTGCTTCCTCTATCTCTCCCTTCCTCTTTCTCTCCCTTCCCTTTTCCTCTTCCTCCTCACTCTCCTCTTTCTTCTCCTCCTCTCATCCTTCTCTTTATGTTTTCTCTCCCTCTTTCTCTTTCTCATTTCTGTATGCTTGCCTTCACGCATCCTCTCAGGACCCCATTCCTAAACTACCAGATTGTATTTGAGAAGTGATTTGGAACCCTACCCTGTGGCAACATCAGAGGTACTACAGATCTCGTCACTAGGCTCAGACATTCCAATGTCCTTCCCCATGCCCCTATTACATTGCTTCACTCCTACTCCAATCCCAAGCAGGGGTGGGCAGTGACTTTCGTAATTACCTTATGAGTTTGGGAGGCCACCTGGGGTGATTGCTGCAGTCCAGGGTTGATTCAGCACTGTGGCCACTTAAGGAGTCTTTTTATGATCTTGACTCTGTAAGAGAGGAATTCTGAGTCACTTCTGTTTTCTTTGAGGCTAAAAGTCTTTGAAGCCCACAGATTCAACCCTGACTACTCCTTTGAGTTTCTGACCCACTCTGGAGCTGCAAGCTGTTATTTTTTTGTGCTTGGGCCTGTCTTCCAATTTTCTGTTTCTTAGCAGTGTCTTTCAATGTGATATGCACAAAGCAGAGTATAGCTCAGAGCATAATTGACAATGCTTTCTAAAACATAAGTGCTGTCATAACAGATTTTTGACTCTGTGAATACTAAGAGATGAGATATATGCCCTTCCTCGGAATCCAAATAGTTTAATTGAGGCCAAGTTCAACAGAATGAAGCTTGTTCCATTAGCCAGAAAAGCACAAATGTTTTTTTTCCCCTCATTATATAATGGTTATACATTTCAGCTCTTAGATTAATTATCTTCCTACTGGATCAAAGGGTTTTCCACCCTTGAAAAAGTGTGCTTTGAATTTATAAATATTGAGGGTTGTTTTTAAGGAAATCTTTGTTCATCATATAATTTTTATGTGATAAGTGGTATTCCATAAAAATGTGAGTAGCTCTAAAGTAAAGATAATGAACTGTGCAGATTTAGTGATGCCAGGGACGGTTTGGAACATTTTGTTCCACCTAGCTATTGCATCCTTTTCACATTAGTCTTCTTTTAAATATTGGATAAAAATGGTACTGTGGGAACATCCATAAAATTATTACAGAAGAAATGTAAAAATACAGCATCTTCTAATTTTATTAGTCACGATCATCAAGTTCTTTGGTCAATTAGAGCAGAAAGTTGTCCTGTTAGTAGGCAGGTCTTAATTACACAGGGATCCTATCACAGGTCAATTTCTTTTCAGTATCATCATTATGTTCCAAAACTAGCTGCATTTTTCATGTTTACATCACAGCTGAGTGAAACTCTCCAAAATAAGACACTATATGAAAAGAAGTTTGGCGTAATTTTCAGAACATCCAGAAACATGACAATTTGAAGAGTTGAAATAATTTTTAATTTTGCCTGGGTTTAGAAAAGGCATTCTTCAATTGCAATGGTACCATATTTCCCTGAAAATAAGACACTGTCTTATATTTATTTTTTTCTCAAGAAGACACACTGGGCTTATTTTCAGGGGATGTCTTATTTTTAAGTATAATACAATAATCTACATTTATTCAAATACAGTTAAGCCATCTTCTTCTGGAACCTGACAGGGGCAGCAGACCTTATTGGTGGGGCTGGTGCTGGTGACGCATGAACTCCTTTCCCCTAGCCATTCGCCGGTGCACAATAGGATGCCTGTGACTGCAGTTACCACACTTGCACCCACACAAGTGCAAATGGCTCAGAGAAGGGAGCTATGGCAAATAAAAGATATTCCAGTCTTCCTTACAGCTCCACGTAGAAATGCAGGGTGTAGCTATGCAGATTTGGTATCTGCATAGCCACGCCCATCACTAGGTCTTATTATGGGGTAGGGCTTATATTTAACAAATGCATAGAAATCCTGCTAGGGCTTATTTTTTGGTTGGGTCTTATTTTCGGGGAAATATGGTAATAGCTAAAAAATGAGGCAGTAATTGCTTAAAAGAATAAACAGAAATTTTAAACAAAAGAAAACATTTATTAGTTACTTGAACAAAAGTGTCAAAGGAAAAGGTTTTAATTTGGCTGAAGAAAATAAAGCAAGAAAAGAAAGCAAATTGTATCTTTAGGAATGGATGATGGAAACACCAGTTAAAGATTGCAGATTGGACTTGAACCTTTATCTGTGCACCTTCCAAAAATAGAAAATGAGAGAAAGGGATTTTATGTATGACAAAAGGTATAAAACCACATAATGAAAAAATCTTTCAACATCCTACCTGAACGATAAAATGATTAGGCAAGGAGACTCATAGGACAAGAAAAAAAACATTGGAAAATGAAGAGCAGAAGGAAAGATGGTTGAGCAATTAGACCTGACAAAGTCGAATGCCCAAGTTAGCAGGAGGAAACAGAAGCCCCCAAACTTTAGGACACTAGCTTCCCTTGAAGAGGGAGCGGTGTCCAAAAACAAGAGAAAGGCTTCAAAGTCTGTTTAAGAACCTTCTACACTCCAGAAAAATAGTATTTATTCTTTGCAAAGAGCCTAGTAGGGGAGAGGGCAGTAGTCACAGCAGGGGAGGGAAGACCAAGTGAACCGGGACATGGCACAGAATCTTTTACTCAATGCCAAGACCTCTGGGTTTCTTCCATAGCTTGGTTCTGAGACCACTGAAAGTTTTCATCATTCAGGTAGGATGTTGAAAGATTTTTTTCCTGAGAAATCTGACCATCCAGTAAAACAAAAACAAAAACAAAAACCATAAACTAAGCAAGAGCAGCAAAAGAAGCGTTCTACAACGAAAGGCTTAGCCACGCCACTCCACTGTGAAGCACACAGGTGTTATCCCTGCCATCAGGCTTCACTGCACTTTTTAAAAGTATGTCCACTTTTATCACCGGGCTGCTGGGAAACATAATGAGAAGAAAACAAATTTCCAGAAAAAATCAGTGTGGAAGGATAAGAGATGATCTGAGGGCATGAAAACTTTAAAACAGTTACAGATATCCTCCAAAAGACAAGGAAAGATGCCGCATCCTCGAATCAGGTGTAGAATGTCATGCATAGATACATCAGTGGATGGATGGATAGATAGATATTGATAGATAGATGATAGGTAGATACATAGATAGATAGACAGATAGATGGATAGAAATAAAGGTGTTCTTGGAAATTTCTTTTTTTTTCTTTTTTGAGACGGAGCCTCAAGCTATCCCCCTGGGTAGAGTGCCATGACATCACAGCTCACAGCAACCTCCAACTCCTGGGCTCAAGCGAGTCTCCTGCCTCTGCCTCCCAAGTAGCTGGGACCACAGGCGCCCGCCACAACGCCCGGCCATT
>CAUYQV010120543.1:0-7500 GCA_963574575.1 Galagoides demidoff
CCATGGCATCACAGCTCATAGCAACCTCCAACTCCTGGGCTCAAGCGAGTCTCCTGCCTCCGCCTCCCAAGTAGCTGGGACCACAGGCGCCCGCCACAACGCCCGGCCATTTTTTGGTTGCAGCCATCATCGTTGTTTGGAGGGCCCAGGCTGGGGATTTGAACCCGCCACCTTAGGTGTACGTGGCTGGTGCCTTAGCCGATTGAGCCACAGGCGCCGAGCCAATAAATGCCTTTTAATTTAAGTTCTGTCCATCCAGATGTTGATATAAAAGCAGATACAGTTGTCTGTGATCTTTTTGTTTAAATAGTTTGACATAACCTCTTCTACTGAGAACTTTCGGGGAGAGTCTCTGGTAAAGTGAATCCATTTAAAATCAGTATCCGTTCCTTAAAATTTAGGGCTCTCAAATTAAGCATTCCTGTCATGCATCAGCAACTTCTGAGTCCGGCAATTAATTATTGTAATGTTAAAGGTCTTTTATGTTGATGCTACATGCTTGCATTCGGAAGGCTTATTATGAATTGTAATTTTTTCATTAACTCCCCTCCTCGTCATTGTTTGTGCTTTAGTATATCTTAGTTGATAATTTATATAACATTTGAAAGCAATAAAACTGTTTTTTAATTAAAGTCACTCTATGATTCCAACTCTTCACTAAGGTTAATGAGAACTGGTTTGCACAGGGAGGGGGGAAATAAAGGTTCGTTTCTGTAAAACCCGTTGCTTTGAAACTTACTGTAGAGTGGAGTGGCAATGCTCTGGAGTGAGGCAGATGGTCTTCTAATCTTAGCTTTGCTTCTTAATACCAGCGTGGCCTTGAGCATATCAACTTCACCTCTCTGAACCTTATTTTCTTTATCTGTAAAACAGGGAAGATGAGAATAGTGACCTCCTGTTAATAAAAGCGGTGAACTGTTTGAATAAATGAACCTTAAAAAATAATGAAAATCCACCAGTATGTTCAGGCATCCGATGTGTAACATTACTCTTCTTTAAGAAAAATCAACAGGAAACTGTCACATTGATAAGGATTTTGCTAGAAACCTGGGCGAAGTTGGAAGGGAATGAATTTATTGCTTCTAGAAGGATAACCTGTCATTGTATGCTTCCCTCACACCGTGAACAGCTAAGAGCCTGCAACTCCTCCATTTAAATACAATGGCTCTAAAAAGAAAATGACAAGGATCTCAAGGAGATAATTTCAAAATTGCCACTGTTTTCTTCCTCTCTGTCTATATTGATATTGTCTCGTCCGTTATGAGAGAGAGGCTGCCTGAATCTCAAATAGGTACTCAACACGGGCAGGTAAAAATGAGGTACCACAAAAGAACAGATCAAAATTTTAATCAGCTTTATTATATTCTCCCATAACTGAGGCGCTGATTTTCCTGACAGTAGTTCAACCCAATTTGGCAACCTCCTGGCAAGCGAAAGCTGGAGAAAGTTTCAGATCACAAAACAGTAATAATAACAACAACAACCAACGGCATTTGGCAGGGCTTGGAGTTCACACAGCGCTTTCCACTTACCATCTCATTTGGTTCTTTATAAAGACCCTGGGGGGTAAGCAGAGGAGTCGGTGGTGACGCCAGCTTTCCAGTTCACAAATCTCAGCACCGTCCTTGATTCTTCTTGCTCATAAAACCCACATCCAAACTGCCAGGGAATCCTGTTGGCTGTTACTTCAAAATATGCACCAACCAGTTCTCCTCCACTCCAGCCTCCTTGCCTCAGGCTGTCATCCTATCATTCTTGCATCATTATAATAACCTGCAAATTGTATCCCTGTTTATGCCTGTGACCCACAACAGTGTGCCCCGTTGTCACAGTAAGGTCCTTTTTAAAACAAAGCAGATCCCGTCACTCTGTGCTTGCAACCCTCTATCTGTTTCCCGTCACACCTGGATTAAACATCAAAGTCACCCAAAGGTTCTATACACTCTGGCCTCTATTACCTTGTGACTTGAGCTCCTGCTACAACCTTCCCCACTCACCCTGCTACAAGCACACTGGATTCCTTGCCCTTCCTCAAATAGTTTGGGGTCTCTTTTTTTCCTTTTTCTATACTTGTGCCCCTAGCTACATACTGGCTTGATAAATATTCATTTAATGTGGTAATTTAAAACATGTACTCTGGAGCCAGACCACCAAGCTATGATTTGCATTCCACATGTGTTGCTTACTAACTATGACCCTTATCAGTCTCCTCACCTGTGAAATGGAGATAATAGAAGTACCTGTTTCACAGGTGTGGTGAGTTGAATTGTGTCCCCCAAAAGGTATCTCCAAGTCTTTATCCCTAGAACTTGTGAATATGATTTGGAAATAGTGCAAGTGTGCAGAGATATAATAAGTGAGTTAAAGATCTCAAGCATGAGATCATCCTCAGTCTTTTAAGGTGAGCCCTACATTCAATGACTGGTCTCCTTAAGACAAAGGAAAGGAGAAAGGAAATGCAGGGGTGACATCCACAGAGTCAGGGCTTAGAGTCAGAAGAATATCAGGAACCCCCAGAAGTTGGAAGAGGTAAAAACGATTCTCTGTAGATCCCTGGGAGGGAAGATGGCCCCACCAACACCTTGACTTCAGAGTTCTGGCCTCGGACACTAAGAGAATTGACTTCCATTGTTTTAAGTCACCAGTTTGTGGCAGTTTGTTACTGGAGTTGTTGGAAGGATTTAATGCTCTTCTCTATATAAAGAGTTTTATTATAAAGTGGCTCTGTAATTTGCTTGAGATGAAACAAAGCAGTGAGAGGGTAAATGATGTATCCAAGAGCTCACAGGTGCTATGAGGTGGATCAGGGATCCCAACTCTGATGTTCTGGCTCCATATCCTGTTAGGCTGCCCCACGTCTTGACTACACACGCCACCTAGCTGCTGGCAATCTCAGTGAAGTCTCTCCCAGCTCCTAATCGTCTAGGAAGTGGCCAAATGCTTTTCAACCTAGGGCTTTATTTTCCCTCAGGCAACCAAACTCCCCAAAGATTCTGTCAATTGCTAAGGTAGATGATCCAGATGTGACACAGAGCCACAGTGGCCAGAAGGAACGGAGTGTGGAACTGGACAGACTTTCCTCAAAGACCTGCACCTCCGACTAAACACATGAGTCTGAGCTGGCACGTCACAGAACTCCACACACGCAGGCTCGAGAACTAGAGGAGGTCCCTGAACGTCATCTACAGTCAGAATTCTGGTCAGTAGGAATTAGTTTCAAGAAGCACAATTTCTAGACATCAGAGGATCCCCAGATGGATGACAGTTCTCCCACCTGAGTTCCCTTGTAGAAGTTTTCCCTGTAAGACAGCAACCCTCAAATTCTTGGGTGGACTGATGGTGGTTCCTGGCCTTAGGGGTGGGAGCTGGTGGGAAGTGGTGATAATAGTGGTGATGGTGGTGATGGGTGATGATAGTGGTGACAGTGATAGTGGTGGTGATACTGGTGGTGCTTTTCATGGTGGTGATGATAGTGGTGATAGAGGTAGTGATGGTGATGATAGTAGTAACGGTGGTGATGATAATGTGGTGGTGAGTGGTGATGGTGGTACTGTGGGTATGGTGATGACAGCAGTGATGGTGGTAGTGATGGTAATGATGATGATGGAGGTGAAGATGGAGATGATGTTGGTAATGGAGATGATGGATGGTGATGATATTGGTTAATGGAGGTGATGATGGTGATGATGCTGGTGCTGGAGATGATGGTGATGATGCTGGTGCTGATGATGATGATGGTGATGATGCTGGTGATGGTAGTGATGATGCTGGTCATAGAGGTAGTGATAACGGTGGTGGTGGTGTGGTGATGATGATGATGATGGTGGTGATGGTGGTGATGGTGGTGTGGTGATGATGGTGGTGATGGTGGTGATGATGCTGGTCATAGAGGTAGTGGTAACGGTGGTGGTGATGGTGGTGTGGTGATGATGCTGGTGGTGGGATATAGAGTAGGGAAGGACTTTAATCAAGCTATTTCCTCCACTCACCTCATCTGCAAAGACAGTGGATGTTTATCAATGCAGCACTAGCTTCAGAGCATGCAGGGAACAGAGAGACCCAGTCAAGGAGAGGGAAGCAGCAGCAGTACATGGTGCTCCTCCATGCTCTCATGATGCCTCCCAGAGGCACCATCTGATAACTCAGACCACATTCCCTCCCCTACATGGGTCTCGTGGGAGGCCCAGAATAGTTCTGGCATTAACAACACAGCCAACATTCTCCTCCTTTAACTGAATGCATCTGATAAGAGACGTGCACCTCATTAGGAGAATGAGCTGCATGCCATAGACCCTTGCTCTTCTGGCAGACAGAGTCTGGTCACTCTCTCCTGAAGAGATGGGGCTTGGGGTTCACTGTCCAGAGATGAAATGTGGAAGACGTATCTCAAAAGCTCAGCCTCATCTTGAGAGAATATCTCAGACAAGCAGGAAAGCATTTCTAAGACAAATTCGGATGTTCAGGCAGTAAGAAGGACAGGAGCTGGGCTAGGGATTGGGTGGCCAAGAGGTTGGAAGGGGACAGGGTTATCCTGGGATGCTCCCAGAGCCTATGGTAAGGTGTGATCACAAAGTAGTTAAGTGGTCACATTTGGAGTCAGCCTGCATGAATTCAAGCACCAGCTTGAATTTCTAGCCTTGCAACTAGGGCAAAAACCTCTTAACTCTGCGCCTTTGTTTCTTTATCTGCAAAATGGAATTTGAAGAGAAGATAAATAAAGTAAACAGAAGCATCCTTGGCCAAGTCCTATCAAGAGTAAGTCAAGATCTTATAGCAAATCTTTCAGTAGTTTCCTGGTCATTACTTTGCAATTGTTTTCATTCCTTGGAGAGTTTGAGGGAAGGCTAAGTTTCTTAAAGTGGAGGTGATCGTCCTGTTTCAGTGGTGAGCCATAAGTGGCAGTCAAAGAATCTGAGATGGAATTACAGGTAGATTGAAACTGCAGATAAAACACCTCTGATGGAATCTGTAATCAATGCCCACTTTCGTTCTGCAAACACTCCCTGGCCCCTTGTGTCAAAGAGTGCAGGACAGGGACAACCAGTCAACAAATGACTACAGACTGGTGTGACCCGTGATGAAAAGTCAGAACAAAAGGGCCATCAGAGCAGAGGAACTCATTGTGCAGCCATTTGAAGTAGAGTGCGTGGGGTTTCTGCCCAACTTCTGGCCTCATCACCTGAGCTGTGGAACCTTGTATAAGTCTCTGAACTTTGTAGGCTCAGTTTCTTCATTGGTAAAATGGCTCTAATACCTACCTATGGGGTTTTAGGGAGGATGTTTTGAAATATATATATATATATATATTTCAGATATATACATATATACACATATGCTTATATATACATATATATGTGTATAGAGATAGATAGATAGATAGATAGATAGATAGATAGATAGATAGATAGACAGATAGATAGTTAGATAGATATAAAATACAGCCCAATCTCTGGCACATGGTGGGATGCAACAACAATCTGTTCCCTTGCACTAGAAGAGGTCCAGAAAAGGCTTTAGAAAGCAGGGCCCATCCAGAGAGGTTCCGAAGGATGAACAAAAGCTTGCCAGGTAGAGTGGGATGCGTTTCAGGGATCCTTTTGACAATATTGTGATTTCTACCCAACTTTTCAGGAACCCATATGCCTGCTGACTGACAGTAATTTTATAAAGCCAGACGTGTCTGTGTGCCTTTTCTGGATCTCTTTTTATTTATTTTTTTTATTCAATGATTATTTTGTGGAATTACAAAACGTCCTCTAACTGCCAGCAATGACTCTGCCAAAAATATCACAGGGGGGTAGTCAACGTGCCAAGAAACTGGAAGGCAGGAGCTGGTTTCCTTCTACGAAAATGGAGTGAAGTTTGCAGGTGGGAAAAATAGTGTTGAGCCTGAGAAGAGGGGGTTGAGTTGAAAGTTGCACATGTATTCTCCCTACCCCACCCCCAGTCGCAGCTGTGCAGGAAGGCACCTAAGCTGTGCTGGGTTGCACTGGGCCCCGGAACTCTTCAGTATCACAGCAACCAGTGAGTTTCCATTTCTCATGCACTTGGAATTCTGGAGAGTGTGGGGAAAGAAGGCTCTGTCCTGGGATGGATTCTATTCTAGGATGCCTTGGGTACCTTGGGTGCGGCAACCCTGGTGATGGCTCTGGGCACCATTGCAGGGAGGTTGACAGAAAAGCAGGGTCCAAATTGATAGTAAGCTGGCCAGCTCCTTCATGTTTATGTGTGGCACACACAGAGGCTCCCTCCCTGCAGGGGGCCCTCCCCTACTGGGCTGTCTTTTTCAGGAAGGAGCACTGGAAACTGATCATCCCCCCCTGCACAGGTGGAGGGGAGCAGCGGGAAGATGATGCCAGTCCACTGCTGACCCAGGGCTCAGATTGTCCCTCCCCGTTAAATGCTATTCTCTCTATCTGGGTGCTCTCCCCCACCTTCCTTCCTGGACCTTGAGACTCAGTTCAAATGCCACTGCCCCTGTCAACTGGACTGTAAGATCCAAAGGACAAGGATTCCCCGGTCTTATTTGTCATTTTGTCCCTAGTGCTTAGCGCTGGTGCCTGAAAAATAGTAGACTCTCAATAAATACTTGTTGGCTAAATAACAAATCTTCTTTAACTCCATTAACCCTAATGCAAAGGTTCTCAACCTATGCGTTGCGACCCCTTTGCGGGTTGAACGACCCTTTCACAGGGGTCGCCTAAATACATCCTGCATATCAGATATTTACGTTACGATTCATAACAGTAGCAAAATTACAGTCACAAAGTAGCAACAAAAATAATTTTATGGTTGGGGGTCACCACAACACGAGGAACTATAATAAAGGGTTGCAGCATCAGGCAGGTTGAGAATCACTGCCCTAAAGAGAGTCACTTCACTTAGCTCTGCATTTTATATCACACAGTTGTTTACATGTCTGTCTCTGTATCTAAACTACAGACTTCTTTTCTGTATGACAGTCATATGTTCAAATTTTTTAATTCATGGATAAAAATCATATATATTTATCATGTACAATATGTTGTTTTGAAACATAACACATCATAGAGGCTGGATCAAGCAAAAATTAACATATGCATCATCTTGCATACTTACTTGTGGTGAGAGCAACTAACATCTACTCTCTTAGCAATTTTCAAAAATAGAGTACATTGCAAATAATTATAAACTGGGGAATCTTAACCTAGAGCCATGGGTAAGCTTCAGGGGAAGCCAGGAGCCCCTGAATTATACACAGAATGTAAGTACATGGGTGTGTGTGTATGCGTGTGCGCACATATACCCACTAGGCACATTCTTTTCTGGAGAGAAGGTCCTCAGCTTTGATCAGGTCTCACAGAGGCCATGACCAAGATAAGGCCAGGAGCTAGACTGAACTCCAGGGAAATAGACCAGTGCCCTATGAGGCCAGAGCTCTGACCGGCACAATGCCTGGTGCACAGTGGGTACTCAAGACAAGTTTGTTGAGTGAGAAAGTGAGAGAGTGATCCTAGGCCC
>CAUYQV010120543.1:12500-117728 GCA_963574575.1 Galagoides demidoff
ACCCATCCACTAGTGTTTGTTGGGGAAGGTCTGTGCTACACGTGCTGTACCGTCCGGGGCCATGATGAAATGGTGAGGAAAACCAGATTCATTCCCCCCTCCCCCCATGTAGTTTAAGATTTGGTGGAGGAGACAGACATTAATCAAGGAATTAAAGAAGTGAAAATAAGCATCGTAGCTCTAACCCGTGTGATGAGAGAGAGGTTCATGGTGCTGTGAGAAGGGGAATTGGCCACTGAGCTGAAATTTGAAGGATGGGGATTTAACTAGGCGGTGGGGGCATGTGAGGGATTTCCAGGCGGAAGGAACAATGTGGTGGAGGATGCTGACAGAGAAGGTCGAAAGACAACTCCTGTTGTACAGCTGGATCCATAGCAGGCCCAGTTCATGGGATTGGGTCCCCACAGGAGGGCAGGTGTGGACATGTTGAGTTTGAGAAGCTTCTAAGACTACTAAGACATGAAATGAAGTAAGCAGTGGGACCCAGGGGTCTAAAATTCTGGGAAGACGTTTGGGCTAGAGGTAAAAATTTGCTAGTCAACCAAATCTTTGGGTTTTGATGAGATTTCCCAGGTAAAAGAAAATAATATTAGAGCCAGAGGCAAAGTAAAATCGAGAACTTGGGTCTTGCGGGTGATGCTGAGGTTCTGAGAACTTGGGTCTTCTGATTCCCGGGGCCCTCTTACTGCCCCTTTGGTGCGCAGAGATAATGTATCACATCACCAGTGTTCGTTGAGGGATTTGATGTTCTCCTGAGCATGTAGACATTGGCCTCTGAGCCGCCAGTTCCAGTGTTCATGAAATTCACCCTGGTTGAGTCACAGATCTGAAGACCTGTGGAGGGGAGGAGGGCATACCTAGGCCAGCTGAGCAGAGCTCCCCATGCTGGGTTCAGCAAGAACAACTTCCAAGCAACGTGGAATGTGTTGCTTTAGGAAGCAGAGAATACCACATCCCCAGCAAAAGTGGAGTGAACATTTGATGTGAATGTGGTAGAAAGGTGTCTGATGACAGTTTGGGCAACCTGGTCTCTAGTCTTTTCTGACCTATAAGATCCCCGTAGTCCTCACTGCAGGAAATTCTCATGCTCTGTCCTGCTGGGTTTCCAGTCCTGCCTGCCCTTCCTTTTGTTTGCTAAGTACGGGAAGTCTCTCCATGTGCATGTGAAGGAGCCATAAAGATTTGGACAATGTCTCAGTGAAGCCCATGAGAAGGGGAAGGTCAGGGCTGCAAAAACAAGGTCCTAGTGATTAAGGTGCTCCCAGCCCCCCCCCCCCCCGCTATACTTTGATTGCTCTCCTAAAGGACCTTCGGTTGGTAGAATTTTTTTTTTCCTCCTTGTGCTTTTAACTTTGCTCCTCCACCTCCTAGTTAAACAGTTAATGACCTGTTTGAAAATGACAATGAGAAGCCATTTCCTCTATGAAGGGAACTTAGAGGTGAGTCTTCCAGTCACCTAAATAATCATCAGTGGGTTTCTTAAATCTAGATTTCCAAGTGTTGAGTCTTTCTGAATCCAAATCCCGCCACTTCGATCATGAGTCTCCTCCAGATACATTTAGTTTACCCTGCCAGGCATCTCTGTGAAAATAAATTTCAGGTGAATTAAACTTCAGGAAAAATACACCAAAAGAACGGCTTGGCTCCACTTGGTTTCCTTGGAAGGACTCCCACGTTCCCACATAATGACTGTGCATGTTTCCAACACTGCTGGGAGCACAGTCCTCACTGCTGGTTCCATGTCATTAGCTTCCAGAAAGCTCTCTCTCCTCTGCTGCTTTGCTAGCAAGGACATGGTTAGGTCTGAAGTGAACTGACTCATCTGGAGGGGTCCTCAGCACTTTGTTGCACAAAAGGTCACCAAGAGGCTGCAAAGAACGTTATTCCTGAAGATGGTAGCACAGTAGAATCTGGAGGAGAACTGTAACTATCAGAAGTAGCAGTGAGGGCTGGGAATGTGGACACCAGAAGGATGGTGAGAGGTGACCATCATAAACGTCTGCTCCAGAAGCCCCATCTTCTGCATGTGGGGAGAAGTACATAAGATTCGGCAGTTTTACTGACTCTGAAGCTTTGTGGGGTCATCTTCAGTGTCTCCAGGACCACAAGAGGTACCAGGGGTCTCCGGTGTTCCTCTGGGTAGCATTTTGGAAAGAGGAGAGATTCGAACATGGACAGACATGGATTCAAAGCCAAGCTTCCCCCTTTACTGCCTGTGTTATTCTGTGTACATTACACAACCTCTCTGAGCTTCCATTTGCTCATTCGAAATCATAGTCACTGTTAGTAAAGCTCAGAGCTTAGTGGTTTTCGAGCTGCGTCTATGTGAATTTTTACTATGGATCTCTGGATGAGGTAATGCGCCTTTTCCCCATTTCATTGCTTCAATGAAACCCTGTCTCAGCACCATGGACAGCAGGGAGAGGCATTGGGAGGAAGAGATTCATCTCTAAGCACTGCAGGAGCTGAGGTGTGGGTAACCCCAGGAGCAATGGAAGACATCATCTCTACCCTCGGCCAATTGCCCTCCTCTGTACTCCCCTCACTCACCTCTCTCCTTACAGATTGTCTATTGACATAGCTGTTTCTTCCACCCCTCAACCAACTAAGCAGTACATCACTTGAGGGCAGGGACTCTGTCTTATCTCTGAATCCTCAGGGACCTTATGCAGGACCTGGCATGTTTCTAGCACTCAGTGAAGAAAGTTAAATAGATTAATGAATAAAGTAGTGAATCAGTTCCTTCAGCTAGCAACATCTAAGTCCCCTCTTGTCTCTAAGATTCTAGTGTGACCCCAGACAAGTCATTGCCTACCTCTGGGCCTCAGTTTCTCCTATAAAATGAGAGCATTAGATCAGACGATGTCTAAGGGGTCTCTGACCTTGGCAGTTTTATACTGTCTGCAGTTGCTGATAAACCTAGAGCATTCCAAGAGCATCTAGATTTCTAGATGTCTCATTCCTTGAGCAGAAGGCTTAACCCAGGGTGGATGGCCTGGCCATTCAGTAGGAATGCCACAGTGCAGACCAGCTGACACTTAACTTAGTGCCTGTAGTGTTCACATTCCTGCTTGGCATGGTAAAGGATTCAAAGGCAACTGAGGTTCTTCATGGTGGATAAGACCTGTCCACAAGTGTTCATGACCACAGGGTCTGCTGTGGGGAGTATCTCATAGGAGGGTTAAGCCATCATGTTCTGTGAATTCACAAGGGAAAAAAAATTATAACATCTGGTGCTTTAGCCCATTTTCTGCTACTCTAACAGAATACCACAGACTGAGTCATTTATAAAGAACTGAAGTTTATTTAGTTAATGGCTCTGGAGGCTGGAAAGTCCTAGAGCATGGTGCCAGCATCTGGCGAGGGTCATCCCTCGGCAGAAGGGTGGAAGGTGGACGTGAGCCTGTGAGCAGAGATAAGAAGTAACTAATCCACTCCCATGACAATAGCATTATTTCATTCACAAGAGCAGAGCCCTTCTAGCATAATCACCCTTTAAAGGCTCCATCTTTTAATACCAGCAATTAAATTTCAACGTGGGTGTTGGAGGGGACACTTAAACCATAGCATTTCACTCCTGGCCCCACAAAACTCATGTCCTTCTCACACACAAAATACATTTATTTCATTCCAATAGCTCCCAGAATTCTTAACTCATTCCATTGCCAACTCAAAAGTCCAAAGTCGAGAGCCTCTAAATCAGATATGAGTGAGACTCAAAGAACAATTTATCTTGAAGCAAATCCCCCCAGGTGAGAGCCCGTGAAATTTAAACAAGTTATCCATTTGCAAAATTCAACGGTGGGACAGGCATAAGATAGACATTCCCCTTTCAGAAGGGAGAAGTAAGCAAGAAGAAAGGGGTATCTGGCCCCCAGTAAGTCCAAAACCCAACGGAGAAAACAATGTTAAGTCTTAAAGCTGGAGAATAATCTTTGAGTCCGTGCCCTGCTTCCTGGATACATTGGAGCAAGAGTTGGGCCTCCAGGCCTCAGGCAGCCCTGCCCCCAGTGGCTTTGCTGGTCTCAACCCACACTTCAGCTCTCCCAAGTTAGCATCGTTGAGTCAAATGCATGAAGCTTCCCCAGGTTGGAATTGCATGCTAGTGGCCCTACAGTTCTGTGGCCTTGGAGGTGGCCCCACTGCCAGGGCTTCACTAGGCATTGCTCTCATGGGGACTTTCTGCAGTGGCTTTTCCCCTGTAGAAGTTTCCTACCTAGGTTTCCGGGAAGTTCACGGCATTTTTTGAAATCTCGGTGGAGGAAACCATGCCTCCACAGCTCTTGCATTCTACATGCCTATAGAATTAACGACACATGGATGTTGCCGAGGTTTACTGCTTCTACCCTCCAGGTCAAGCCACATCTGGGCCTGCTTGAGTGACAGCTGGGGAAGCCAAGAAGTGCTATGCTGGAATATAGAGAACAGAGTCCCAAGGCAGCCATGGGCCATGAGGCCATGAAGCGTACCCCTAACCTGCACTGCCAAACCTGTCCTTCTCTAGCTCTGGGCCTGGGAAGAGAGAGGCATCCTCAGAGATCTCCAAAATGCCTTCAGGGTCCTTTTCCCACTGTCTTGATGGATGGCACCTCACTTCCTTCTATTCACATTGATGTCTCTTAGCAAACTACTGGCCTGAACACACCCTGGATTTGCTCACCTAAGTGTGCCTTTTTACTCTTTAGATAGTCAGGCTGAGACTTTTTAAACTCTTCCTGCTGCTCTGTTTTCCTTAATTGTAAATTCTGTCTTTATTTCTTCTTGCATCTCACTGTATGTAGTAAAAGCAGCCATACATTAGCCTGAAAGCTTTGCTGCTTAGATATTTCTTCCATCAGATAGCCAAGTTCATTGCTCTTAAGTTCTACATTCTGTAAATTCCTAGGACATGAACAATTCCACCAAGTTATTTGCAACTGCATAAAAAGGATGGACTTGATTGCAGCTTCCAGTACCTTGTTCCTCATTTCTGTCTGACAAACTTATCAAAACGGCCTTTCCCATCCTTATTTCTATCTACAATCTGGTCATGACCATTACGTTGTCTCTAAGAAGTTCCAGATTTTCCCTACAGCTCTCCTCTTCTTCTGACCCCTCCCCAGACATGCCCTTCCTGCTCCTCTGTTCATGCCAAAACAGATTTTTTTTCTAGACTACTCCTCCAAGTTCTTTCAGCCTCTACCCACCTCTCAGTGCCAAAGCTGCTTTCACATTTTCAGGTATTTGTCATAGCAACAGTGCCACTCTTAGGCACCAACTTTCTATTTTAGTCTGATTTCTGTTGTTATACCAGAATGCCACAAATTGGGTAATTTACAAAGAACTGAAGTTTATTTGGCTCGTGAGCTGTCCAAGAACATGACACTGGAGTCTGTCTGGCAAGGTTCATCCCACAGGGGAAGATAGAAGACAAAAGTGAGCATGAGACAGAAAGAAAGGGAGTCAAACTTCATCCTTTTATATGGAGCCCACTCCCTTGATAACTAACCCACTCTCTCAGTAATAGCATCAATCCATTCACGAGGGCAGAGCCCTCATTACGTAATTAACTCCCAAAGGACCCCCTTGCTAATACTGTTACAGTAGCAATTACATTTCAACATGACTTTTGGAGGGGGACATTCAAACCATAGCATCTGGTAGAAACAGGAGGGGTGACTTCCTCTAGGAAATGGTATTTGAAGGCCTCCCGGGAGATGAGTTAGACTTGAGCAACTGGGGACTGAGGAAGGCATGTCAGGCAGAGGACCTGGGGTAGGCAGAGGGGGCACAGAGTCTATAGTTGGGAAACAGCAGATGATTTAGCTTTGCTGAACCAAGCTCATAGGGTCGGCCAAGGGTACTATTGGGTTAAGACCTTGAATGTCAAATGAGGAGTTTGCATTTCATACAGTAGACAGTTGGGAGCCATTGAGCGTTTTTAAATTAAACAATAATGGCAGAACCACCTTGGGTAAATTCATTTAGCATCATAAGTAGAATTGCTTAGAGATAAGAGACACAAAAACTGGAGATGGGAAATGGGAGGGGGCGATGTGGAGGTTGTAGCAATGGTACAAGTGCAAAATGACACAGAACTAACTCCCAGCTAGGGTGGTGGTGGCAGTGCTAAGAAGCTGGATACAGAAGTAGGAGCCACCGTGGGGGCAGAAGCCACCCTGTGAGGTCAGGAGAGGAGTCCCTGACTCACCACTGGCTGGCGCACCACTTGGCAGGGGGTGGCATCAAGAGAAGTGGATGGTAAAGGACTTGCTGGTTGATAAAATGAGAGGTTATTGACAGAGAAGGGGCAGGTGGTAAATGTGGTTTGAGACGGGTTGAGTGTCATAAGCTAGGATGGTGCTTCTTCCTTAAAATACAGGAATTGGGTCACATGATCAGTCAGTGTGCACCTACTATGTGCCAGACTCCATATGAGGTATTTTATATTCATTGGCTCATTTAATTGTCACAACCTCTCTGTCAAATAGGCATTGCTGTCTCTCCCAGCTGTAAGATACTGTGATTCTGTGATTTCGGTCTGTTGCCAAATGATGCTCTTTTCTTTGGAACGAGTCAAAATCCTGCCTCTTTTTTCAGCTCTTCAGTGGAAACAAACAAATCACTGTCATTTCTCAAGCTTTAGCTGAACTTGACGTTCTCTGATGAGTTGTCAAGATGCATTCTGCAAAGCCAGCCTTTATGCAATGCCAGTCTGTTCCCCCAGGGCAGGGGAGCAGAATCCTGTATGCTCTGGCTTGAGGCTCTGCCAGCGTCTCAGCTCTCACTGTCTCTCGCTGCAGCCATCCCCTTCCAGTCACCTGCAAGGATGAGACTAGGAGGAGTGGACTTTATCTAAGGCCCTAGAGAAGCAGGTTCTGCCTTCACACAGGGGACATAGGGCACGAGGCATGCCATTGACCCTTGTAGTTGGGAAGGTGAGGCAAGGTTTAGGGACCCCAGAAATGACATGGGAGCAAGCATTTCTTAATTTGCTCAGCAACAGGAAACTCCTTGCTCTCTGGACACCCCCACAGCACTGGGTCCCACCTGTCCTTTGGAACTTGACTTTTAACTTTATGTACATCATCTGCTTTCATAGATGATTTCCCCCTGGACTATAAGCTATTTGAGAGTAGAAAAGAGAATGAAAGAAGTAACATTCAGTGAGCACATCCTATGGGCCAAGCAATATAGTGGCAACTTTATAACCACTAATTTATCTATTTAGTCCTCACAACAATGAGGTGAGGAAGGGATTATCATCCTCATTTTCCAGAGGAAGAAATCAAAGATTAGAGCAATTGGGTAAATTCTGGAAAGTGCTTAGACAAGTGTCTGACACAAGTACTCTATAAATGATTGTACCAATGACTGTTATTGACTGTCCTGTCCAAGTTCTCCCACCCTGGAATTGAGTCCAGTTCAGACCAAGTTCAGTGTCCATTCATGCCTAATCTCTCTGGGTAGTACCGTGTCCACTACGGTAATAAAGGAGGTGCTCCCCAAGTTGTGGTGTACGTCTGTTATCCTTTCCTTGGAATCCTTGGCCCTACTTATCCCCCCACATGTTTGGAATATCTCATTCGGTTTCCAATAAATAATTATTGAGCGAGTGATGGAATGAATGAATGAGGGAAAGTCTTCTCTAAAACTAGTCTACAGGGAACAGCTTCAGTAAGTCCTCACATGAAAATGAAATTCTCCACTACCTTTACTGCCCTTGTTCCTCTCCGCAGAGTGGCTGGGGATCTTATCAGAGGAACCAAATAGAGATACTTTGTCACTCTCACTGGAACTGAGCTCTTAAGTGGATGAGAAGAAGCTTGGTCAAAGTGACCCCAGGAGTCTAGGAACCAAGAAAGAAGGCCTTTTTTGGCTGATTCATGAGCTGAACCTATTTAAAGAATCATCAGATCTCCCATCCCTACCAAACACCTTCCCAACCAGCCTTTGAAATACTTACAACCTGTGTATTCACAAATACACGTACACACATACACTCACCTTAGAAGACAGTCCAACACTGAGAAAACCTGATCCAAGACTGAGCCATTCTGTGACCTTTCAGGCATTAGTTTTCTCTGATGAGTGTTGAGACGATTAGACTAAACCAAGCCTGACCACCAGGTCCAATATTCTGCAAATCTCACCTTGACACAGCGATCCCTTTAGCCTCTACCCTCTTCTTTACAGATGCCAGAGCCTACAAGGGCCCAGCTCTGGGACCAGAGATGAGCAGGGTTGGTAGACAAACCACAGACCTCCTGGTGCAGGGAGTACCCACTGGGAATTGTCGGTCCAGAGCAGGCTCAGGTAGGATCCCAGGGCTGAGAGGGGCCTCTGAGCCAGCTGCCATGCCCTCTGCCAACCCGGTCCCTGTTGCCCTTACATCTCAATCAGCTGAAGATGGTAGAAATAGCAGGGAAGCTTAAATGCACATAAGCTGAGAAGAAGGGGGGGCCTGTGGATCGAGGGGAAGGGTGGAGAGAGAGCCCGCTGAAGAGACAGTGGGGACCTGATGTCATGTTAGTGGTTAGCAATGTGTCAGGGAGAAGGAATGGCTGAGTGGCCAGCTCAGAGGGGGGATGCTAGGGAAGCTCAGACAAGGCGAGAGTCCCTCTGAAGTCCTTGCCTCAGACGATCACCCATGGGCAGTTCTGGGGCAGTTCTTGACTCCAAGGGCAGCTTGTTATCCCAAAGGGCTCAGGTACAAGACACAGCTGCCCCAAAGTGCCCAAACCTTGAGCAAACCCTGCACCAGTTGGGAGGTTTGTGCAGGTGTGTGTGAGACAGAGACTGTGTGTAGTCTATGTGAGTGACTGTGTATGTACAATTGGGGTGTGCATGTGTGTGTTCAGGGGGACAGCTGTTTCCAGAGAGCCTGGCGAGCTCACAACCCCTCCAATGCCACCTCCATTCCTGCCTGAGACTTGGGCTACAAGGAATTAGGTCAGCGGCTGGAGAAGGCTCTGCCACATCCAATTCCCCCCATCCTCCAGCAGTAACTCCCTCGGGAAAGGCCTCAGGGAGCATTATCGTTTGAATCACAGGGATGAACAACCCCAGCCAGAGCCCAGGAAAACAGCGATTCATCAGAATCCCAGAAAGAGTCACGGGTTGCCTAAATATAGAAACTGCCATCCTGCCCAAAGCAAGGTGAGCTCTGTGTCAGCTGTCAGTGCAGAGCACAGGGAGGGCTAGGAAGAGCAGAGAGGCGATCTGGTGACCAGACACACCTGCAGGGTGTGGGCTTGCCCTGGGCCAGGACACAGGCGGTTCAGAAAGGCCAACCCCGCCTGGATGTGGAGCCAAAATCAGGAGAGAATGAGCCGCAGCAGGGTGTGTCAGCGTGTTCAGTATCAAAGGACACATGTGCTTCAGATGCCAGTGATGGGACCCCAAGCAAGATACTGGCCCTCTCAGAGCCCTCACCTAGGAAGCGAGGTCAGCACAGTGGCTAACCCTCGGGGCTCAGGGATCCCCCAACTCCTCCTGGTGCTTTGCCCCTAAATGTTTGCATGGGCTGTTTCTTCCCTACTTTTGCCCCTTTATTCAGATGCCCCTTCTCAGTGAGACCTTCCTGACCACACGTCTAAAACTGCCCCCGGTCCTGACGTTCCTGGCCCCTGGTCCTGTCTGAGCACTGACCGTTGTCTGGTGTATTCTGTATCACATGGGACTTGTTTCTTTATTGCCTGTCTGTCTCACTGGGATGTGAGGTCCACACTCGTGTCTGTTTTGTTCCATGCTATGTCTCCCGTGCCTAGAGGAGTTCCCAGGATCTAGCAGGCATTCCGTAGACGCTCAGCAAATGAATGAATGAGCGAATGAGTTGGTGTATGCAGATCACTCAGCCTCTTACTCCTGGCATGTGTGAGTGCAAGTGAAGGTTAGGTGAGATCCCCTTCTCATCACTGGTGGCAGGTGGTAGGCAGATGACAACTGGTACAGGGCTGACCTCAGAGAATGAAGCAGAGGCAGCATGGGAGGGGGTTGGGTGCATGTGGAGGTGGGGACAGGCCAGGACCCTGTAGAGGCAGGGTGGAGAGTCAGTTTGAAGGCAGCCAGGCTACCCCTTGGAGGGAAGTTCAGAGGCAGGACGCAGGCTTCTGGGAAGCTCTGCATGCTTCTCTCTGCTGAGAAGGTTGTGCCAGTGTTTCTCTGCTGTGTAAACTGCCCTTTTTCTGCTCAGGGGAGCCCTCTCTGACACCCAGATGCCACCTCTGTGATCTGCAGCCTCTGAGCTTCCCCTGCCAACAGTCTAGCCAGTGGTTCCCTTTGTGTGCTCATAGCACCCAGCCCTAATCCCGCCCTGGTGGATTGAGCGTCTTGGGAGCAGGACCATGTGGGGCTTGCCTCCTTGTCCTCAGAGCTGAGCCCAAGACCAGACCCATCGTAAACTGTGTTGGAGTTTGGTGCAAGAAAGAGAAATAGTCATGTCATAAAAGGGATCCACAAAAGGAAATCAGGTGCTTTCAAAATAGCTAGAAAAAATGAAGGACCAGGCTCCAGGATGGGGCTCCAGATGGCCCTCAGAATAACCCACCGAAGGTGCCCACAGGGGAGCTGCTACCTGGAAGGCAGAGAAACAAGAGGCCACTGCCCCCACATCCGTGCCATTACAAACTAGCGATGTGACATGCATTCCTGATCACTAGAACTGGGATGCAGGAGTGAGCCAAGTCCACGTGCATGTTTACCCAGAGACTAAAGTGGAGCATGAAGTCCAAGCTTGCCCAGAGGAGAGCCTGGTTAGAGTGGGGCAAGCATGTTCTGGAGCCTTGATCAGGGCTCAGCCTACCAATGGGGCTGGGGGTTCAGCTGGAGATAGGCCGGGACTGGCATGAAGCCGGGCCAGCATTCCAACGGCTGACTTTAGACACAGCCTTTGCTTGTTTAGAAATCTTGTTCTGTCTGATATCACTTGAAAAAAACTGGGCTACCCTTCTGGGGTTGAGGAGCTATTCCAGGTAAGATACGTGTAGTGATGCTTTTTGGCCCAAGGTGCCGACATGAGTGACATCTGAGTGTGCCTCATTCACCCCAAAGACCACGTGGCAGCCACTTAAACTTCAGGGGGTGGGCACAGGATTTGCTTTCCAGCTATGTTTGATCAGCAGTTAATTGGATCTGGACCCCCCCCAGGAGTTACCGCTTCTGTGAGGCAGGGATAGAGTGGGAGCTGGTATTAACCAAGCTCTCAAAAAAACTGGACCGTGAATAGAATGCTAAGTGATTAACTTTCCATGGAGGGGTTCACTGGTGGGCAACATGAAAGATTCATGTCCTGTGATCAGCACCTCCTTCTCTCAGCAAGATCTCCTTAGGAAGCCTTGCTTGATGGGAAACAAAGGGATCTTGGTCATGCTAACAGCTAGTGTCATATGTTAAGCTGATCTGAGGTCCCTGTCTCTCCCCAGGGAAGCAATGTGATATCTCAAAGGTACAGCTTTGAAATTGAGCTCTAGTCCAAATCCTGGCTCTATCGCTTATTAGCCAGGAAAGTTCCTCATGCTCCCTGATTCTGTGTGCGGATTGGGATGGATGTATTATCACCTGGGATCCTGGCTAGCTTCATAGAAAATGCAAGGCAAAAGACCCCAGCCTCTGGGTACCAAGGTATTTATTGACCAAATTCTATGTGTCAGGCACTATTCTAGGCCTTGGCTATATAGCTGTGAACAAGGTTGAAAAAAACCTTGCCCTCAAAGATCTTACATTCTAGTGGAGAGAAGTAGATAATGAGAAAGCAAATAAAATGTTTGAGTGTAGATAAGTGAGTTAAAGAAGGTAAAATAGGTAAGGGTGGTATGCAAGAGTGTGATGGTGGCATGGGGTCGAGATATGGCTTTAACTGGGATTGGAGAAGGCTTTTAAGATATGATAAACTTGGAGTTAAAATCTAAATGGTGTTAAGGAGACATCATGCAAAAGACAGGCAGAAGAAGCAGGAAGAGCAGCATGTGCAAAGGCCCTGTGGTAGGAACAATTAGGTTTGAGACAAAAAGAAGGTTAGTTTGGCTGAAGCACACCTAAGAAGACATGGTGCCTGACACACTGCCTGACACACAGTAGGTGCTCTATAAATGTTAGTCCTCTTTCACACTGCAGCAGGAGAGACTGGGATGCTCATGTCAGTAGGCTCCCCAGCCCTTCCTTAGCACAGGAGATACCTGAATCCCGACTCCTTCATTCTGAAACAGACCCTTGTCTTCATTAGAACAATGCATGTCACTACTTCTCTCGTGGTTACTATTCCAGGCTTGTGATAAGATTTGAGGAATCCCCTCAATTCTCCAGCAGCCCAGCTCCAAGCTGTCCCTTAGACTGGGTCTCTGCTGCTGATGGCTTTATCTTACCTCCTTTATGTAAAATTTATTAGCTTCAGTTTCAGTGGAAGATGTTTCCTGATCTTGCCCCAGATTTGTTCACTTCAAGCATTCTTGCTGAATGTCTCGGAGGTCCTAGGGCTAGCTGGCAGCCAGATCCTCAGAAATGCCTGAGGGCCTCTGCCCACCTGTGAGCGGTGCTCATGGCTCACAGTCCACAGGGAAGCTTGCCCCATCAGAGGGGCGTTCCCCTCTCTCTGCCACCCTCTCTTGTATAAGCTTTCAAGAAATTGCAGACTCTGCTGTCAGGTCACTTGCAAGGGAATGGGAGAAAGGCTTTGTCCATGCAAAATAAGGGGAGAATGATCTCCAAGTGGAATGATCTCCAATAGAAAGCAGCTCTGGGCTATGGGACCACAGAGCGGAGTGTAAGTGAGGAGGCAGAGAGCATTGAGTCAGGACCTGAGTGCAATGGTGTCAGGAGTGAAAGCAGTGTCAGGTCTGTCTGGCTGGCAAACCATAAGTCTTAAATCTCTGCATATCTGAGACTGTTGTCCTATCTATAAAATGAGGATAATAATCCTTGCCCTCAGGTGTTTTAAGGACCAAATGAGATTCTGCAAATGAAATTAGTTTTTAAACTTTAAAGCATTGTAAATTGTTCTTTTTCCTGAGAGGTTCCAGGTGGGAGTAGGACATCAGCTTTGGACACTTAAAAATATTAGCAATAATCATCATTCACTAAGCATTTTCTGTGTGCCAAGCACTGTGCACATGACCCGAACTATCATGCTGAGTTCTTCCAGATCTAGGAGGTGAGTGCTATGATAACCTTCAGAGACATTGAGGCACAGGGAGATTCAATCACTTGCCCAGGTCACACAGCTCATAAGTAGTCTCAGTTCAGAGTCCCTGCCTTACACATTACATGTCTCTGCTGTAAACCAGAACCATGTGGGAAGATCTAGGAGGAGCCCCTAACCCAAGAGTGAGCAATTTCAAACCAGTTCTCTTAGAACCCGAAGTCCTTCTTGGAGGCAAGAGAACTGGCCTAGGCAGGTCATATGGTAAATGGAAGAAGAACTCCCGGGGAGGTAATTAGGAGAACTAGATACTACCAGCTGCATATGACCTCTCACCCTTCATCTATCGGGGCCTCAGTTTCTCTCTCTCTAAAACAGGAGGGAGAGAAAAGATTTTTTTTTTTTTTGGAGACATTCTCACTGTATTGCCCAGGCTAGAGTGCCACGGCATCACAGCTCACAACAACCTCAAACTCCTGGGCTCAAGTGATTCTCCTGCCACAGCCTCCCAAGTAGCTGGGACTACAGGCGCCTGCCACCACACCTGGCTCATTTCTTTTTTTTAGTAGAGATAGGGGGGTGTCTCCCTATTGCTAGGCTGGTCTTCAACTCCTGAGCTCAAGGGATCCTCCTGCCTTGGCCTCCCAGAGTGCTAGGGTGACAGGCGTGAGCCACTCCACCCAGCTGAGAGAAAAGATTGATCTAGAACAGTGTGCCCCATCTTTTGGACTATAGCCCACTTCAGCGGCATAAAAGGACACACAACCATCTGCCCACCCATCCCCACTGTCTAGCAGGAAGAAAACTCAGAATTAATACAACGGGGCTACAATGCAAGCGATTTTGGGGAAAGACGAGGGAAGGATCTGTTTTAGGAGCGGGAGCTGATGATTCATAGCTGCACAGCGATGCATACATGCCTCAAAACCCAGCCACTGAGAAAGCATAAGCCCTAATTACTGTCGTTAAGCAAACACACCACAATAAACTAAACTGGTAATGAAGAAACTAAACTAATGGTGATTTATAATTAAAAAACAAAAATAGTGGCAGTTGGAGAGTAGCACCATCTCGAGACGACACTGCCAAAGTCCTCGCTGGTAACCACACGCATCCCCCGTCGCTGGCTCAAACTCTCAGCCGGGCTCAGGTGTGGTGGGAGATTGGCAGTGTCGCCCAGTTTGCTTGGCATCCAGACTTCTGGGCTAGATCACTGACTTAGAGTCTGCGGTAAACTCCAGCTTATCTCATTTGTGAATATTGATGTTCAGTAACTGCTTGCACCTCGCTTAATTATGAGAGTTGACCTTTATTGAGCACTGGCACATGCCTGTCCCTGCAGTAAGCTCTCTGCAGGCATCATCTCATGCATTCTCAGGACACTAGAGCTGGGTGCAGGGACGGTCTTCATTGCACAGTTGGGGTACGGAGAGAGTGAGCGGCCAGCAGAGGACACGTAGCTCCAAGTGGTAGAATGAAGTTTGGAGCCCAGGCAGCCATCCTCCAGAGCCCTCCGAGCTATACTGCATTCCTCAGGACTCAGCAGCAGGCCCTGTAAATTCTTTGGCAGTGTCAGTCATTCATCTAAAACAGTGGTTCCAACCTTCCTGATGCTGTGACCCTTTAATACAGTTCCTCATGGTGTGGTGACCCCCAATCATAAAATTATTTGCTACTAGCAACAAAAATAATATTACAGTTGGTGGTCACCACAACACGAGAAACTGTATTAAAGGGTCACGGCATTAGGAAGATTGAGAACCACTGACCTAAAAGAACAAAAAGAGGGTTTGTGTGATTGGATTGGTTCAGCATCCTCCCGGAGATCTCCGACATTTACGGCATAGACCAGGGCCCCTCAGTGGCTAATATTCCACAGGTCCCCTGGGCTGTCCCTTCACTCACTCAACTGTGCAGGATTATACTTCCCAGGGGACAGATACGTGGCAGCAGTATGGGTTGTGACAACTGTGGGAGGAGACGGTTCCACTGGCTCTTTGTGGGTAGAGGCCGAGAGTGCTGCTAAACATCCTTCTACCCACAAGACACCCCGTCCCTGCAACAAAAGACTATTTAGCGCCCAGATTGAGAAATTCCACCCTAGACTCGTGGCTCTGGACAAACGAGGTTGTCCCTGGAAACAGTGGACAAAAGGATGGCTGAGTAGTAAGCAAGGGACCGTGACGTCCCAATTCATGAGGACTTGAGGTTGATGCACCAGAAGGAGAGGCAGGAGCGACAGTCAGAGGGCCTGGCCTGGAATGTCTTTTATACTCCCTAGCTGTGTGACCTTGGACAAGTTCCTGAACTTCTCTAAGCCTTGGTTTCCTCATCCATAAAATAGTATTGACAGCACTACAGGAGTTACTGGAGGAGCTGAGAGAACAAAGCAAGGATAAGGCAGCAAGCCTGCTGACCCCCTGACCTTGTAGGTGATGGGCAGGCTGGGGCCACCTGCCCCTCACAGTCTCACCATGACCCAGGAGAAGAGCTGCAAGCTGCCAGGACACACCTCCCCAACAGGGACCCCCTGTCTGTTCACAGCTCAGAGGTCATCTCACCTCTCCCAGGAGGGGTAGCGGGATCCTTTCATTCGCTCAACAAGTATTTGTTCCACACCTCCTGAGTACCAGGCATGGTTCGAGGCACCTGGGGAGGAACAGTGAAAAAAACCAGCTGAAGACCTAATCGGGGAACACAGACAATAAGCTAATCAGTAAGGTTATCCTGGTAGGATTCTGAGAAAAGTGAAACAAGAGGAGGATAGGGTGTGCCTTGTGTTCACGTCCACTTCAAACAGGTGGCATTTCAGTCATCCTGAAAACCTTGAAGATGCAAAAGGAGCAAGCCAGGTCCAATGTACCCTAGGGAAGAGCATTCCAGGCAGAAGCTTGCGGGAAAGCAGTCAGTGTGAGCAGGGAGGGAGGTGAGCTCACAGAGGCAGGGCAGGCTGTGGTGCGGACCATGGCTCTGAAGCTGATGGAAGGCAGAAGCTGGGAAACAGTTGATAAGTCGCCACAGCTGCTCTGCTGCAGGTCCCATAGAGGGAAGAGGCAGGGAGACCTGTCGGTATTCCAGGTGAGAGATGGAGGTGCCTGGACCAAGGTAGGAGTGGGGAGGTGGCCACACACTCAGATTCTTGATACACCCAGTGGGATTTCCCAGGGGGTTAGGTGTGGGATGTGAGGGAAAGAGAGGAGGTGACTCCAGAGGCTCTGACTGAAGAAACTGTGAGGATGTAATTTACTCCTAATAAGACATTAACCAGTAATGAGGAAGGTCACATGTGTAGGGGAAAGATGAGGAGTTTTCGAATTAGACTGCATTTGGCTTGAGGCTCTGTTATTTAAAGGATATGTAGTCACTTACCTTAAAGAGTCTCCGTTTGTTCATCTATAAGATGGGTGTCATAGTGCCTATCTTATAGAAATCAAACAGGGGTGGATGTAAGGCTGGCCCCAAATAAAATGCAGTGCGATTTCCTCAATGACATCGTTCATGGCCTTTACCAAGCCCCATCTTACAAGCCAGTTGCAGTCTCGGGGTCCCTGTCCTGCCCTATGGGGTGAGACCTCCAGCTCCTCCTAGACCAGAGGTTCTCAACCTGTCACGAACTATATTAAAGGGCTACAGCATTAGGAAGTTTGAGAACCGCTGTTCTAGACCCAGTGTGGTCCAGCTCCTTGGCCTTGGCAAAAGGAGGGGATGATTAGAACCAGCATTTTCTTAGCACCTTGAGGGGCTCACGCAGCTGTTCCCAGCCCTGGCTGCACAGCAAATCCACCTGGGAAGCTTTCGAAAAATGTGATGCCCCAGCCTCCCTGCCCCAAGACCCCCACCTCTAGGCACCAGGCACTAGCAATGGTAAAAGCTCCCCAGGTGATTCCAATGTGTACCCAAGTTTGAGAAAGTTAAGACCAAGTTGCAATTTTGTTCATTTTGCAGACATAAAAAACTCTGAGGGTCAAAGAGATTTAAGGGACTTGTCCGGGGTCTCTCAGCTGCACAGCAGGCAAACCAGGATTAAACCACTGGAAAGGCTGACTCCAAGCCGAATGTCCTTCCCCCGCATTAAGTTGAGGCCGTAGGAGAAAGTGCTTGCAATGCACATCAATAGCATTGTGTGGCTCATTAACTCCCTTACAAAAAGACTTGTGGAGGCAGAAGTGGCCAAAGAAACTTAAGTCATAAGCGTTACGATGCTCCTGACAAGTAACAGCTTGCACCCAAAGTGATGCCGAAGTCAGAGGGGAAATGGATTCAGTCCACAGACCTTTGGTTTCCAGATGGCTGTGCAGACACACCTGGGGGCAAATCCGAGCGCACTGTCGGATAAGCAAGGTGAGGATTAGTTCAGACTGACCACAGTCGGCCAGCATTTACTGAGCACCCAGCCAATACCAGGGGTGGGGTTGGGTGCTGGGCTCCTTGATGTGCCCCAGGCTCCAGCCAGCCCGGTGGATCTCCATGTGGATTGGAAGTGTTGGGATCCCAGCTGGAGCCGCTGCACTGGCAGGTGGTGCTTGTGGAGGGTGCCCTGCCCATCCGCCGGCAGCTCGGTGCTGCAGTGGAAGTAAAAGACGGGGAGGCAACTAGAAGCTTGACCCTCGGTGTCCTCCAGTGCAATTAGAAATGCAAATACACCGCACAATAATTACACACAAGTTTCAACTTCTCTTCCAGCCTCACAAACCACCTGTTATGAAATTAGAGGGGATTTATTTTTTAATTAATGTGACAGTAATTAGCAGAAAGTTCAGATGCTTCTAACTAGACCTGCACGGGAAGGTAGGCATGGAATGAAGAGTGCGATTTTATTTCTCAAAAAGCTCCAGGCATATTTAGAATTCAGCAGGCGCTTCTGTGTGCTGCCTCCTAGTTACCTGCATCTGTGGTTTGGAGCATACAACTAAAGTGTATGGCATAAAACTAAAAAGGTCTGGAGGGCAGAGCTCAGGCGTTGGGCCCAGGGGCCTGGGTTTGACTCTCAAATGGTTAATGGGCTGTGTGGCCTATGAGAAGTCTCTTAACTTCTCTGAGCCCTAATTTCTCGGGGTTAATATAACCTGCCTCCCCAATATGGGGGAGATAATAATAATAACTGCTTCTCCAAGATTGCCCTGCATTGTTAGGGAAGAGTTAAGAAGGACATCGCACATGCCCCTTTACGTAGTACCAACTTTTTAAAAAATAAAAGATAATTTGTCACCATGAAAGTATAAGAGTATGTAGACAGAGCCAGGCATGGTAGCACCTGCCTGTCCCTTGTAGTCCCAGCTACAAGGGAGGCTGAGCTGAGAAAATCATTTGAGCCCAGGAGTTTGAGGATTTAGTGAATAGCTACTCCATCCTGGACAGCATAGTGAGATCCTTCTCTACAATAAAAGAAGTAGATTTCTGGGCAGTGCCTGTGGCTCAAAGGGGTAGGGTGCCAGCCCCATATGCTGGAGGTGGTGGGTTCAAACTCAGCCCCACGGCCAAAAAATGAAAAAAAAAAAAAAAGTAGTAGATTTCTGCAGGGTCCTGGGTTTGCCCAGGACTGTTGTGGCCCCACATCTTGGACAACCTGGAATGCCTGGTCACCCTAGTTCCCAGGAAACTGACTCTGACATAGAATCTAATGAAGGAACACCCTTGGGATCAGGACTTGGACCAGAGGGGAAGGAAGCAGGACAGCTGGTGGGGAGCAAGTCAAAGCCTGACTTAGCAGATCCAGCAAGAGCCTTGACCATGCCCACAGAAACTCAGAGCCCAGTGGCCCCCTCGGTTATCTTAAGTGGGGCCAGAGTGGCCAGGCCTCTGCAACTGCTCATGGATCCAGAGTGGACATGGGCTGTCTGAGCAGGGGGTGAGGTCTGGGAGGAGCTCCCCTCTCCATCCCTAAAGGAGCTGATGCCAGAGGCCTCTGCCCATGGCACCATCAGCATCAGGCAATACATCAGTCTCACCTTGAAGGGGAACGGAGTGAAGCATGAGTGCCCACCATCAACATGAAATCAATTACATGACTTAGGAAATACACATCATACAAATTGTGAAAAACTATCATCAAAATAGGACATCAAAACCTACATTCCTGCACCCGAGTAATCCACACACACAACCCCTGTCCCTCACGGCCCAACCAAAGACAGGAAGGTGTGCACGAGAGTAGGGATCATAGCAAGCCCTCAGGAAATAAATGCCTCGGTTCCCTAGACTGCCCCCAGGTTCCTGTGTCACTCTCGGTTAGTCCATGGTCAGATGCCCCTAGATCTTCCTTCCCACCGTGACTCTCACCCCTGCGAGTGAAGCCACTCTGCATCATTCCTCCTTCAAGGAGCAGGAATGGCAGCCGGGTCAAGCCAGGAAAGGAGAGGGTGGCCCTGACTGTCGGCGAGGACTCTGCCCCTCCCTGGGTGTGGGATCCTGGGAGGGCACTTCAGCCCCGAGACTCTATTCTTCATCTCTGCCATGAGGATGGCTACCCCATCCCAGGTGGGCTGTGACGGCCAAGTGAGTTAAATCTGAGCCATAAAATCATGGAAATCAAAAAGCAAAGGAAGGTGAACAAGGGGCCTTCTAGGAGGCAGTGGCTGCACCATCCTAGCCTTTGGTATCTCATCTCTTCTTGGGATGAGAAACCTCAGGGACAAAACAATTGCCTTTCAGCCTGGGCAGGGAGGGTTTCCATTGCCAAGCTTCTGGATGCAATTTAAAGAAATAAAATAGCATTTAAATGAGTTTCCTGGTAAAAACTTCAACAAATAAATAAATGCCCTCTGTGTTTTTCTTTCGCTCAGGACCGCTCATGTGCAATATAATACGCTAAGGTGCAGTGTAACTCAGCAGGGCCGGGATAGGGAGCAGGGAATCCTGTTTTACTCTTTCCTGTGAGGCCCTCTCTAGGGTTGGCATTCTGGGGCCTGGGTCCCAAGAATAAGTCCAGATCCCTCAACCTGACCCTGAAGCCCTCCCTGGTCTGCACTCTCTCTCCCGCCTCCTTGTGCAAACCTTTTGTTTCAGGGACTCCTCAGTCCATCTCCCTTGCTCACATCTGCCTCTCTGCCTTTGTCGTTATCTGTTCTTTCCTCTTGCTTTGCTTTGATCTGAATCATCTCACCTGGGAGACCAAATTCAGACTGTCCTCCTTGAAGCTTTCTCTACTGCCTCCATGTGTAGGCATCTCATCCACCTCTGAAACATTCATGACCTTGCAGCGTTAGGCAGCTTTGTGAAGGCATCTTGACTCTGCAGAAGTGTATGCTCCTTGTGCTTCCTGGTACCCCTCTCCTAGGCCAACCCCCCATGCCCAGTATGGCCTGGTAGTGCTCCACTGGGAGGGCCAAGGCACCACCAAATCTGTGCGATCTTGAACCTCACTGAACTTCAGCTCCCTCATCTGTAAAGATGATAATGGTGTCTGCTCCATGCGATTGTTGTGAGTACTAAATACGATGATGTAGAGGAAGTCCCCAGTGAGATGACATTAATGGTAGGCCCTTAATCAGCCCTGGTTTCCTCCTACCCTCTTGTTGAAACAAAAGGCATTGCAGAAAGGGGAGACATTTATTAAGTGACTCTCGTGTGTGAAGCACTTTACTTACATCTCAGACTTTAGAATTATGACTTGACACAAAGTCGTTACTCCAGGACTGTCTTAGCCCATTTTGTGCAGCCGTAACAATACCCGAGACCGGGTAATTTATAAAGAACAGAGACTTGTTTCTTACAGTTTTGGAGGCTGGGAAGTCCAAGTTCCAGGGGCCTGGACAAGGCCTTCTTGCTGTGTCATCCCATAGCAGAAGGCAGAAGGGTGGGGAGGTGGGGAAAAGGAGGCGAGGGGAGGGGAAGGAAGGGTGCTGAACTCATCCTCTTGTTAGGAACCCAGTCCCACAGTAACTAAGCCACTCCCACAATAATTCATGCATAAGGGCAGAGGCTTCATGGCTAAAATCCTCTAAAGGTCTTACTTCTCAACACAGTTGCACTGGAGATTACGTTTCTAACAGGTGAAATTTTGGGGTGCACGTTCAAACCATAGCAAGGACCATCCATCTAGAAATGAGCAAACCATAACAAGAGGAGTTTCTCAGGTCACATAACAGTAAGTAGCAGAAATTAAAGCAGGAATAGCATCACTCTGACTAAAGAAAGAAACTTCTTACTCATCAATAGGACAACCCTAGAATAAAGAAACTTCTACTCGTCAATATGGTAACCAGCTTGATGAAAGTAGTTCAAATTGTATATGAAAACAGTACAATGTACCCCATGTTTGCATTAATGTATACAGCTATCAATTAATAAAAAAAAAATAGGACAACCCTAGAATAAGTGATTATTTGTAGAAGTGAGACTTTGGCTTCTAAAGATATTCCAAGAAGAGAATAATGGACAAAATCTTTCCAGGAGTATTTGGACATTTATTTGGAGGCAAGATATCAAGTAGCCTGGCCCCTCCAGTTCTGGAATGTTCTTCTATTTCCTGAACAGCAGGTAGTGTATTCATGCCAAAGAAATACGCACCTGTACTGGCCAGGTGGTGGGAGTGGAGTGGGGGGGGGGATCTGTTGTCATGATAGGAAATAAAATCCATTTGTCTTCAATTGTCATCACTTCTCAGTAATTAACTGGATGCTAATGCCTACGATGAAAGTTCCTCCAAGCCGTAATTGAACTTTAACCAGGTGTGCATGGAATTACAGGAAAACAAAATGGCAACGTGAGGCTGAAATGTCAGGAAAGCTGTGTGTCAACTGCCAGCTCCCTAAACTTGATCGAGAAATTCATTAATACCTGAGAGCTGTCACAGCTTTCTCAGAATTAATGAGCATCTGAATTTATTCATGCAATTACCTTAAAATAATTAGCAAGCACCCAATTCACTGTTAAGAACCTCATGGATTATCTGGAAATGTGAAGGCATCTGAGGAAATGTATCAGGACGGCTGGGCTGGGATCTGTTCCTGCAGAAATGGTGCCTTCAAAAGACAGTGGGAAAGATGGAAAGAAGAAAGGGGGAAGAGAGGAGAAAATACCATGCAGATGGCTAATTAAAATAGGAATACACTTTCAACTTCACTATTAATCAGATAAACAGTGAAAACTGTGATACCCCATATTTTACTTAACAAATTGGCAAAGATTGTTTCTAATTGTTAAATCACATGCTGTTAAGATCACAATGAGGAATCCACTCATGTGATGGAAGTGGGAATATAAATTGGTGTGAACTCTCCGGAAACACCTATTAAAACATGAGTTTTCATTCACCTGGATACTTGTTAAGCACCTGCTGTGTACCAGGCATTGTGCTAGTGTCTGGAAGGCAATGGCAGGCCAGACACAGTATCTTCACTCAAAAACGAACAAAAAGCCAACTGCATACAACCCTTATGTAATGAGTCCATAAATTATGGCTCCCCTATAATGGCATTATTTTGTAATGGCTGGAAGTTCTATTTTTACAGACTACTTAATGGTATAAGAAAACACCCATGTTTTAATGCCAAATAAAAGAGACAGCATAAAAATCTACCAAAGTACTTAGTTCTACGTGTGCTTAGAAGAAGACAGCTAAAAAATATGAAAACATGATTATTGCTATGAGAGACTATAGTGATTTTTAAAATTCTCTTTATGTTTTAATATTTTCCATTTTTCTGCAAAGGAAAATACTATAAATGTAACAGAAGTCTGAAACTAAAGTGTCAGAAAAGATGTGTCAAGATTTTTATTTTATATTACTTTATTATCATTATTATTATAAAGAATATTATATAAATATTATATAAATCTTTAAATATATAAATATCACATTATTATAAATAATATATACACAAATAAATATTTATAAATATTTATTTATTAAACATTATATAAATATAATAAACATTTAAATGCATAAATATATTTTTATAAATATATACATTTCTATAAATATTATTATAAATATTCGCTGAGGATGAGCAGGACATTCATCTGAGTGATTTCTGACTTAGCCATTTAATTTCCACCATAAAGCAACACAAATGGGACTATTATTCTTTCCATTTTACAGATAAGGAAACTGAGGCACAGTGAGGTTACGTGACACCGCTGTGGAAGTGGCAGAACTGGGGTTTAAACCCAGGAAGTTTGACCTTAGACCCTAGGCTCTTAATCATCACGCACTTTGGAAATGGTCTGTTAATATCGAGTGTGCTTCCTCTAGGTCAGCGGTTCTCAACCTGTGAGTCGCGACCCCCAAGAACTGTATTAAAGGGCCACAGCCTCAGGAAGGTTGAGAACCACTGCCTAGCCCATCCCATTCCTAATTGTGTTTTCCCTTGTGTGGTCATTGCTCATCCCAATACTGGTGCGGAAGGCAGCATGACGATATTGAACAAAACCGAAATGTGAAGTCAGGTGACCTGATCTCAGTCCTGTGTGACCCTGAGCAGTGCATTTCTCCTTTTCAAATCCCAAGTTAATCATCCATGGAATGTGTTTAGCCGTCGCTGCCCTGGTGTACGTGAGAGCATACAGCCTGTGTCGATGTTCCTTCGCAATATGACACTCTCTACAAACGTAAGGTCTGATCATCTCCCTGCCAACCTGCGAGGCTGATGAAATGACCCAGCAGGTGGGAAAGCGTCGTGTTCACTGCGCACATACTGTACCCTGTACAAGTCATCACGATTAGGACTTACAGTTCACGGCGTTTGCCTTTCTCCTTGTCTCGAGGGAGAGGCCTAGTGCCACCCCCGTCTCTGCCCCTCTGCAGACCTCAGTTTCCCCATCTGTTCAGGACAGTGAAGTGGGCTTCAGGTGTTGTCCTGGCGTGGACGTGGCCTCACTCCTGGTGAACTTATGAGTGTGCATCCCGGTCCTCCAACCTGTGATGAGGGTGAGGGCAGCAGACGACTCCAGCTCAGAGAGGAAGGCCCCTGAGTCAGAGCTGGATCCAGGTCCACAAGCTCGTTTCGAGTTTTTAAAAGTGATGATGAATGTACCCTGCTTTTTAAATATTCGTCTCCCTCCTTCCCTGCACGCCAGCTGAGTCTAAGTTGGCTCTGGGCCTGGACTTCATGGTATGGAGTCATTTTTGCTCATTAGAAAAATCATTAACATATTCTCCCTCTATTAAAACCTATGGTGGAAACATGGAGGGGTGACTTTGCTCTCCATGTGCCGCTACATCTTGGTCTTAGTAAGACAATCCTGCTGTGTCTTGTTACACGTTTTAAAAAAAAGAAAAAGAAAAAAAAAACTCGTGAATTGAAATGTGGTAGAGAATACACGTCCTTCCTGTGGCCCAAGCAGAGGTGTATATTAATGTTATCAAAGCTGCAGTTGCTTCTATTTGGTAAGACAACATCAGCCCACCTGTCTTTCTAGATTTAAACACCCGCCGAACTTGTCCCATGGCTTATCCAATGATAGAAAGTGTTTCTCTTTTCAGACGCGGCTATCAGAAAATCCAGATCTGAATTCACAGATCACTTGTGCTTTCTAACTCATCTCCAATGTTTGCTTCAGCTGGTTTCTCTCTGATTTGCTTTCTAAATCTGCTTTTGGAGAGGGGGGATAATTTTTGCTGTCCACTTTGTACTTTCTAAAATAGTTCAATTTCCTCAAATTTCTACAGTGATAAAAATAATAGCATTCCTTCCATCGACCCCATCCTTGCAATAGGTTATCCAGTCTAACCTTATCCAGACCGGAGATGTTATTAAACCCTCACGTGTAGGGTAAAAATAAGCAAGCAAATTTTCAGAGTGAGGAGTTAGTTGTTTGAGAGACATTAAGGAATAAGACAGAACCAGCCACAGTGAAAATTAGAATTCTCGATTTGACCCTTAGATTGACATTAGCCCTCCAGGGTGGCCCACGTCGGGTTTGCTGTGGGCTGGGTTCCCCCTTGAGAGCATCTGAAGTAATAAGAACCCTCAGACTGACAGCTTCGTGCCTCTGCCATTTATCTTACAGACTTTTAGGTCCTTCCAGATGCTTTCTCCCTCTCCCCTCCTTTCAGCCTAGACCTCAGCTGCTCTTTGTAATCCAGCCAAAGATGAGGTTCAGCAGGTGAGGGCACAGGTGTGATGCTGGCATGGACGTCTTCTCCCAGCTCCAGAGGCATGGGCTGGGCATAGCACCTTTTTTCTGCCTCATCTGCACAAAATGTTCTGATCTTAGCCCAGAAGTTCTGGCTGTTTGTCTGGGAATCTGGCAGCTCAGCATCTGGAAGTGTGATCTGAATGTCACCTTTTCAGACTCCAGAGCCTATTTCCCAGATTTTGCCAGTGGGCAGCTGAATCAGAGGACCTAGAGAAAAAGTCTCCAGCTGGTCAGGTGGGCTTCAACCTGCAATTCTGCCACCTGGATGCTAAGACGTGAGCCTCCTCCCTAACTCCCCAGAGGGTCAATTTCCTCATCTGTAACATGGACACAAGAGGTGATGCTCTCCAAGTACCAAACCCAGAACGCAGGGGCCAGAGGTGTTTGTTCAGTCGTTCATTCAGGAGTCATTCATTCTGCTGTCACGTGGGTGGTTTTGCTTCCCCTCTTTCCTCACTCTGCTGACTTCCAGGGATTTGTCACGGACTCCAAGGAGGCGGGAAGCTGAGCTTCCTGTACTCATCTCTGTCATGAAACAGCACTTGCCTGGGGCAATGGAAGACTATTTCGGAGACTAAATTAGAATCAGCTCAAGTGACTAAGACGGGGGTGCTAAGAGGAGGAAAAGGGTTTCGAGGCCTGAAAATGTTCAGAACACTTTTGCCTCCCCTGGGCCGGGGGTCTCCACTGGCCGTGCCTCTGTGTTGAATGGCAGGAGGGTGAGGCTTCTTGCCCCTCAGGACACAATTGCTGGGGACCAATTCTTTCAGTGAGTCACCAAGAGGAGCTGACTATTTGGGGCAGGGGGCAGAGGGAGTAAACCAGCATTTATTAGCACCTGCTCTGACGGGAACTAGACTGTCACATCACTGAACTCTCCCACTATCTTCCCGAGTGAAGGATTATTCCCCCATTTTTATAGATCAAGAAATCGAAACTCAAAAAAGTTAAATACATTCTATCTTGTCAAGAATACAGAAATAGACAAGAAATTTCAAATGAAGGCTGTTTAATCTGGGAAATTGGTTACACATGCTGTGTTAAAGGCTGAAGGACCAAAAAGGGGGTGGGGAGGTAACCTGGAGATTAGCAACTACAGGAAGCTGTTTCCATGCTCTGGAGCTTGGCAGGGAAGGGGGAGAGATGGTGTTAGCAGGATCTAGTTGGGAGGTGCTGCTGCCAGGCAGGTGCCAAAGAGATAATGGCATGCTGCCCAGTGGTTGCTTAGACCAGAGACAGGGATGGCAGCCCAGAAGATGAAGTGCTTGGTAGGACGGGTACTGCAGTGGTGCTGGGAGTGCCATAAGAACCCAGAGACTAAGGCCATCGATGTCGTCCCAAGCTGGAGGGATGCAGACCTGAGCTGGCAGCTGGTAGAAGGTCCCTTTTCCAGTCTCCTGCAGGGCCACCCAGGCCTACCCGTTTCCTGGCAAGAGGGATCTGGAGAATGTAGTTTTCAGAGACCTGGCCCCAGCATCAGAGAAGAAAATAGAAGGGTGGGTTTGAAGCTGAGAGACTATGTATAAATAGCAACCCCGTATATGAAACAAGAAGGGAGCTGAAATGCAACCCCAGTCTGCCTCCCGGGAGTGAACAAGCGCTCACTTGGCACCCGCTCTGCAGCAGACCCTGTACTAGCCCTGGGAGTGCAGAGCCGAACAGGAGAAAAGCCTGGTTGTCAGGGAACTTCCAGGCCAATGAAAATGAAGAGGCAGGTTCAGACTGTACTAGTCTGACTACTGTAGTATCTCCAGGCAGGTGAGTTTTCTGGGAGGCTGGGCGTCCAGGTACACATCCTAAAGCCGCCACAATGATGCCCAGTTCCCCATGCCTCATGAGCTCTGGGTCAGCGCACACCTTCTCCAGTGATTATGCCTAGTTCTTCCCCTGGGGCTGCTTTTGGCAGGTCCAGAGATTTGCCACCTTGGAACGACGCATTTGTTCACCTTTGCGGCCTTACATTTTTTTCCCTACTAACACAGATTATTAAACCCCTGCTGTTTAAATTGGGGCTATCTTGTTTATACATAGGAGAAAGCCCATTCTAACTAACTTGCGCAAAGGGAGGCATCTATTGGAAAAATGATCGAGCATCTCACAGGGTTCAAGTGCATTTGAGGTCTTAGAAGAGGTGGACCCGGGATGCAGGGCTGTGGGGACTCCACCTCTCCTTTCCTGCTCTCAAACTCCCTCCCAGTTCCCCTGCTCCCCACCTTCTCCCCCCTTTTGCTGTGGACCCCCTCTTCTGCCCTTTCTCCACCAGGTCGACACAGAGCCAACAATACTCCTGATGTTGCAGAACGTTCCCTGTTGACAAAAAGGTTTTTTTTTTTCATTCAAACAAAGGAACTGATCATCCCAGCTAGGGTCAGGTGCCCACCCTGAACAAATCACCTGGCCCAAGAAAGCGTGTTCACATGACATTACTGTCCCCAGGGGTTGTCAGTTCCCAGCTTATGGGAGCAGTTCCTAGGAACAAAGAAGGGCTAATCATCAAGAAGGATCATTACAACAGACCAGGTTTACTACACCCAACGCAGCTCCACGCTGCATTGAATCATCCCCCTATCGCTCAACATTTCTTGTTACTTCTTTTTTAAGATTATGAAAAATTCCTTGGTACATTTCTTTGTGCATAAACCTTTTCCAGAGGACTACTTCCTTCTATTACATTTCCAGATGTGAAATGCACACTTAGAGTTTGAGGAGTCAGTTTAAAAAAAAAGAAAAAATTAGGGCAGTGCCTGTGGCTCAAAGGAGTAGGGCGCCAGCCCCATACGCCGGAAGTGGCGGGTTCAAACCCAGCCCTGGCCAAAAACTGCAAAGAAAAAAAAAATCAAATTATCCAAATACTAATGTTTATTTTACCATTGTTGCTATGGAAACTTTTTCTCTGTTGCTAGGCAACAGGCAGAAGATTGAGTAGTGTAGACTAGTAAAAACCCACAGACTGTCTGTAGAGACCAAGTCTAGAGTTAACTCAACTTTTAACTGGCTCTGTGACCTTGAGCTGCTTGTTTGGCTATTCTAACCATTCTCTGTTCTTCCAAAAATGAGGATAATAAATAGCTTTCCTAACTGGGCTAGTTGGTGGATTAGGGATAATACATGAAAAACAAAAGGAACTCAGGGCAGCACCTGTGGCTCAAAGGAGTAGGGCACCAACCCCATACCTGGAGGTGGCGGGTTCAAACCCAGCCCCAGCCAAAAACTGAAAAAAAAGAACTCTCGTGGCGCCTGGCACATACTAAGTGTTTAATAAATCACACTTTTAAAATTATATTGTAAATATTCTAAAGGAATCATCATGATTTTAATACTAGTCAAAATGAACAATTCATAGCTTCCTAAAATGCAAAGGACCTTAGCACACCCCAAGTCCAACCTCTAGCTGTCACTAAGTGTGGTCCACCTGAGACATCTATGTGTCAGGATACTTATCTTTTACCTGTTTAGTGAGCATCTATGTAAAGGAAGTTCAGAGGTTTATGCACCTCTCCTACACTCCCCTCTCATTTAGTGACTGCCACCAGGCAGCATGCTAGCAAGCGTCAGAGTTGCATGGGAGAGACAGAACTAATCCCTTCCTCCTTTGGGTCTCCCTAACCACTGTGTATTCTTCTCTCAGCCCATCACCAAACCCTTATTGAGCTTTTTCATTTGTGTATAGAAAAAGGTAGGGAAGCACCCATGTTCCGGGGGCCGGGAAAACACCGACTGAGCCTTCAGAACCATGGACAGAGACACACATGCCCAGTGGGGGAGGTGCTATCCACTCTAACCTGGCCACACCAATGGCTCAAGGAATTTACTATCTGCAGGACACACCTAAAGGGTTTCCATCAAACTTAGAAACATGGATGAATAGATAATAAACGGCTTACTTCTAAGCTATTCAAGTGCCTATAAAATAATACCGATTTTTCCCATGAGGCACAAAGGAGAAAGTGGTCAGTTCTTCCTGAATAGAGGATGTGGTCATTGAACTGAGCCTTAGAAGATGGAGCCAGATGGACTAGGGAGGGGCTGGGCATTACAGGTAAGAGGAACACCTGTGCAAAGGCCCCAAGAGGGGCCCAGGGACCCACACCAGTCTTTCTTTCTCTCTCTACTCTCTCTCGGATAGTGAGAGAAAGAGAGAGAGAGAGCTTCTCTGCCTTGCTGAGGACTCCTAGCTGGGTGTGAATTGACCTACCGTGAGTCCAAATTCTCAGGGCAAGACTCTAATCCTTTATGAAAGGATACAGCTATCCTTTGAAGACAGAGAATGGATCTATAAATGCTCAGAAACAGCCCAGTGACAGAGTGGATTCATCTCTGCATGCTGGATCTTAGCTCCCTATCTTTGTCTCTTTCATCACAACCAAATCCTCTGGGTGGAAATCCTACCTCTAAAGGGACCAGCTAATGAGCTGGGTGTCCCACACATCTGAGCATGTTCTCTCCAAGCCCACTCTCTGAGTCCTCACTGTATTTCCTTGCCCTCCCACTCCCGAGATAAGCCTTGCTGTCCACTTTACTCATTTATGCATTTCATTAATACGTGTCGAGCTCTTAGTACACGCCAGGCACTGTGCAGAGGGCTGAAGAGCCAAGAGAGGATGGAAACTCCTGGTCTTTGTCAAATCATCTCACACACATGGATGAGCCAGTAAGGTCTGCAAGCACGGATATTGTTTTATTCTGTAACAAGCTGAAGAATGTCCTCACTGATGTTATGTATATTCACCTAAGTTTTCAGATTTCAGGGGTACCCTATATAATTACAGACTGTGTTAAGAAAAAGCACAAGTCATTGAAGATTGAGGTTTAGAGAGGGTGAGGGATCCACCCGTGGGAACCTGGTTAGTTAACAGCAGAGCTGGAAGAAACCCAGGTCCTTACTTAGCTTCTACTCCAGCTCTTGCCATAGAGATCAGAGTGCAAGTTTAATGACTAGAAAGCCCATGTGATCAGAATTATAGTTGCTAAGAAATCCCACCAACCCTACAAGACCCTCCTCTCCTCTCCCAGGAGCCAGCTCTCCCCTCTCCGTCCTCTGTCTACTGGGAAGCCCAAGTTCAACCCCAAAGTGTCAGGTCAAACCTGCAGTCACAGCTCTAGCGCTAACTCGTCCCTTGAGTGTAACTTAAATCACGGGTGTTTGCTCTGCACTTGAAGGCCTGGAGGCCGCTGAGTGAGCATTTAGCAGGACATTTTATGCTGCTTTTCCTCGCCAGGAAAACCTACTCCTCCCTCCTCTCCCCAGTTTTCCCTCTGAGTAGGACATAAATTATTTGAACTATCTTTACTTAAAACCCAACAACCTGTAAAAAGAAAGCTGGCTGCCTTCTGTTTTTTAACTGCTTACAAAGCAAAAAGGCAGAGCCGTCAGGGCCATGAGAGCCTTGGGGCTGGGAGAAAAAGGTATAACAGACAACCTCTGGGATAGGGGCCATGGGCGGGCTTCACTCTTGAAGAGGAATCCTTCAGACTGATGGTGGAGATGTGTCCCTGCCCAGAAAGCCTAGTCTGATGGAGAGTGCAGTTTTGCCCTAACGGGAGCCCCAATCTGATGGGAGAGAAACAGCCTTGTCCTCAGAGGAGTCACAATCTGATGAGAGAGACAAAGCTGTGCCCTGAAGGAACCCCTAGTCCGACGGGGGAGACAGGTGACTGTCTATCTTCACAAACCAAAAGCTGCAAATGAAAACTTCAGAACCCCCAGAGCTCTGGAGGAGGCCCCTGTGCTGCTCTGCTCAAGCACAGCAGCCGCCATCCAGGGCAAAGTTGATCCCCATCCTATTGTAGTGTCTTGCAGCTCTTCCTGTGGCCTGGATGGCATGTGCCCTGGGAGAGTCCCATTCACTGGGGCAGACTGGCTGGGTTTAATAGCCAATCCATCATGCCTTTAATAATGCATGTCTCACAGAGGAGCTAATTAAACTTTAACCAACCCACACAGGGAGCAGCGGGTCTCACGCAGGACAGGGCTTGGGCTTTGGGGAATTCAGCAAAAGTCTTCCAGCCACTGCGAGGCTCTCCAAATCAGGTCCCCAGTGAGCCTCAGTCCAAACACCCTGTGTGGAGTGTCACCTACCTTAAACAAACCACAGCAGGCCTCCAGCCCCTTGGGTGGAGGGAATAGCTTTTCATGCATTTGTACAGTGTAGCGGCTACTTATATACATTTGCTTACCATAGCTCCCATGAAAGAGGGGAGAACAATGGAAATTCAGGGAGTTAGGAAATTCACCCAAAGTCATGTAGATCATCAGCTGGGCTTCAGATACTTCTGTAATTCCAAAGCTCCCACTGTTCCCTCTGCATCACAATCCCTCTCCAACATACTCAAAAGCTATCCCGGAGTCAGGAAGTGGGAAGAAACTTGCTCAGACACTGGGCATAGAGCAGCTCTTCGGAGCATGTTCAGTGGGCCTGGCCAGCTAAAGGGAAAGGCAAGTGTACCATCTGGGAGCGCCAGGTAAAGACAAATAAGCCAGCACCTTTAAACTCAAGACTCATGAAAATCACCTGAGAAGTTTATTTAAAGGCCATATTCTGTGCCTTGCCCCCAGAGAGTCTGGTTCAGAAGCTCTGGGCCAGGTCTAAGAATCTGTATTTTATTACTGTCCCCAAGCAGCTGTGATGCAGCTGGACCACCCCCCACCCCAAAGCCGTGAGCGGTCTGGGAGGTAAGTCCAGTAGGTAGACAGCAAAGAGTCTGTCCCCAGCATATAAATCAGCAGTCCCAAAGTTGCAGAGAGATGACATTGCTGGTAGACCTGGAATTCAAGGCAAAGTTGATGGGACTCTCACAGTCAGAAATCGTGGAAAGCTAGTGCTGGAAGGAACATTAGGGGTTGTCCAGCCCCACCCCTCGCTTTTCAGGTGAGAAAATTGAGGTCTAGACTTGAGAAGTTCCACACTAAGGTCACACCCCAGAGACCTGAGCTCCCCAGGACTTTCAGCTCACCGGCCTTCCGACTCTCAGGCCAGCACTTCTTCTAGTCCAGCCACCATCCCTAAATACGCTGTGATCCTGGACTTGGAGATACAAAAAAGCAGCCAATTAAACTAAGCAATTTTCAAATGCCAGTTGAGCCTCGTATATTAACACAGTCCCCAGACAGAGGCATTAGCATTTGTGCTCCCTCACCTTGCCTGGAAAAACTTGCTGACATGTCTGAAAATCAAAAATGTTATTACTACCTGAGGTGGCAGGGAACCCTCCCAGGAATATGCCGTGGGGAGTGGAAAGGGGAAACGAGGGCTTTGGGGAAAGTGAAGGCTTTGGCGACACCTGCTGAAGATGGGGGGCTGGGGGAAGGGAATGAGCAAACGGAAGTCACATGGGTTATTGTCTCATCATGGGACCCGTGGGCTGTGGTCAAATTCCTGGCAAGAAGGAGGTTTGTTAGTTGAGGAACCAGAGTGAAGGTGTCACCAGTGAGCAAGAAATGTGCACTGAGGTTCAGGCCCTGCTCTTGGGTTGCTGAGTGACATCAGGAAAGTCCTTCGCTTCCCTCGCCCCAAATTCTCCTTATACAGGGTGGCCATTAAGTCCACGTGCAGTTTAAAATAGACAACTATTTTTTAGATAGATCTGTATTTATGTGATTAAGGTTCAGTAATCCCCTGGCTCCTGTGCGTCTAGCTCTGACATTCTGTCGGTGCAATCCAGCGTGGCTTCCTTGGATTGGACACCAGGCCACCCCTGAGGCAGTGGATCAGAAAGGAACATTCCAGTATAAGGCTGGCCCTCCTCCACCATCTGTGGCCCCTCACTTCATACTTAAAGCATGGCTCTGACTTAGCAGCCTCCATCTTGGCTTCTCCAGCAAGAATTCTGACATTCCCTGTGCTGGGTACCTCGGGGAACCACCTTTTAGGAACCTCTGTCCCCCATAATGAGTCCCAGGCCCTGTTCATGAGTTTGCATCAAGCACATTTGTGCAAGGGGGTCTGGAAGGTCCTGGGAAAGTCCTGTTTGGAAGAAATGTTTGATGCCCACCTACCTCAACTCTTCTCCTGCTACGGTGATCCTTGCAGCCTGTCTTTCAGGATAAAAGGGAGTAGAGAAGGGTAAGGTTGGAAATAGATTTGGGCTAATCTGTGAGGGATGCTGCACCTTGGGAGAGCAAACCAGGTGAGGAACTTGGAGCTGATGCTCTCAGCATTCCGTCCATATCACCTCCACACACTTTTCTCCTGCATTCAAGGATTTCCTGAAAATAGAGACTCTCTGCCTGAGAGCATCCCCTGGGCCTGGGAACATTCTAGGTGTCAGCACTGGGCAGGCTGGGAGTTCTGGAATGTCAACACTCCAGGAGCAGCTCTCAAGCTATAATAAATGGGAATAAGCAAACGAACATCCAGCTTCCTCCCTGCTCTTGCCATGTGATTCTTTACCATGTCTTAGAGTTAAACCCAATCATCCATGAGAAACTCACTCAGAATGTACCCTTCCCTGGGTGCTTCCCCTTCCCTGCCTCATCTCCACACTCCCCTACTAGGGCTGCCTGGGGTTCCCTCCCAAACATACCACTGGCCTTACGGTGTAGCCCCTGGAGGGATACAGCCTATGACATAACTGGTGCATACTCTGCCATCCTCTTGGAGATTCACAACGTACACTGGCAAATTAAACGCTCTGAGAAGTCCTGCAAGAAACAAATACGTTTGACTCTATTTAGCACAGCATTTTTAACCTATCTGACCACAGAGTCTTTTTTTTTTTTTTCGCCTTATGAAGCATCTCACAAAAATAGTGTTTTCCTGGGCACTACTTTGGAAAGTGCTATGCAAACAGTCAGGTACAAGAAGAGTTATAATGTGCTTTAGGAAGGCCCAGGCAGAGGTGGCTTTCAGAGTAGGAATGACAAGTGTCAATGATGTTAGCTACATCCCACTTTTGTATGGATGCTTTAGGACAGGGTTGTCACAGAAAGCCTATGACAGTAGCCAGAGACAATGTTACTACTCTCACTTTGCAGGTGAGGAAACTGAGACTCAGAGAGACTAAGAGACTTGCCCAAGGTTGCACAGCTAGTAAAGTGGCAGATTCAAGGCTCCTAACTCCACATCCATCTTTGAAAGTGGATTTCCTAGTTAACAGCAGGCCTGGGAATAAAGTTCATGTCCCCATCATCCAAGTCCAGGATTTCTCCAACCACCGCAGCAATGAGGGCCAGCCCCAGCCTCCGAAGGGTTCTTGTGGGTGTGCAATGGCCGTATGAGCTCAAGGGGAAATGAGAGGAGAGCGGCTTGTGCTCACTCTGGAGGTATCGTTGTCCTTGTTCAGACTCAGATGCCCCTGACAATTTTAATTCTTTCTTTTCATCTCTGCCCTGCCCACACACAAACAGCACACTGGCTATCACCAAATTGCAGTTACCTTCAGAGCAAGTCTTCAATCTGAGCCAGCTAGAGACTTAGCTTACACACAACAGTACACACTCTCTCCCTGATGCATGCATATGGGCACATAGAGAGCCAGCCATGAGCCCAGCCCGGTGTTCAAACATGCCTGAAATTACATGCATTCTGTGCACGTTATTGGAATTGTCTCTCTTCCCTCCTAGACTTTTAGACTATAGAACCCACAAGGGGTCGGGCTGAGACATTCGCTTTCATCCCAAGAACACCAGAGGCAAGTGCAATGTCCAGCACACAATAGGAGCTCAATAAATAGGTGTGGAATAAATGGATGAATCAACACATATGTGCATATTGCACTTACATAGGTAACAAACACTAGTGCACACACACAACACGCACACCCCTGGTACACAAATGCAAACACACACACACCCCACACAGATTCTAGTGTTCCATCAGAGTCCAAGGTCAGGACATGGACAGCACATCCAGTGACATGAGGGCCCCCAGCAGCCGTTACTTCACTATCAGTCTATCTGCCTCATTTATGGTTGAAATAAAATGTGTCACGGCTGTTTCACCAGAGACCAATGTAGACATGGGGAGAAATGGAGAAATATCGGCCCAGCTTGCATTCTGGCTCACTGGCTTGGGAGAACTTAAGGCATAAACGAGTTTGGACTTAATTGACTTTTTTATGGGGCTTTAATTCACTGGTACTTTTCCAGAGACTGACTCCAACAGGCAGACACAGGGTTGCGCCGTCCCTAGGGCTGCCAGCCCTGCTTGCCTCTGTCCCTATGCCCTTAGGCCTGTTTGAAACCCCTTCTCTATGCAAGCCCTCCCTCAGCCCCACCATGACATGAGGGAGTCAGCAATGGTGTCTGTCTCCCCCTGCCTGGCCCCATCTTTGCCCCTTCCCGGTCTTATCATAGCCCCCTTTCCCCCCAAGGCATTTCTAATCAATACAGCAATAGTGATTGAGAGCTCGCCGTATGCCTGTGCAGGACGCTGGGATATAGAGATGAGCAAGAGCAAATCTTTGCCCTTTGGGAGCCTGAAATCAAAGGGAGAGACAGACATATAAATTCCACAGTATAACAGATACCAAAAATCAACCCGGGAACAAGGCCCAGAGAGGCACAGCAAGGCTGCGATTCAGGGAAGTCTGCCCAGATGGGATGCCTCCACTTCCTTTGAAGGGTTGAAAGGGTTTTCCAGGCAGGGCATTCCTAGAAAGGGTATTCCATGGAGGAAGGAGAGAGGGGGGCACATTCTGGGCACTTGCTGGAGGTCCCGTGTGGCTGGGGTGGAGTTGGGAAGAGGAGGATGGTCACGTGGGCAGCCCAGCTAAGCAGAACAACTGCGTGTGAACTTGGAAGTCAGAAAGCCTGGGTTTGCCACCTGTTAGCAGGTGACTCAGGCCTAGCCACCTTCCTTCCCTGAGTCACACTGTCTTCATCTGAAATGGGAGGGTTTGAACTCACTGAGCACAAAGATCCCCCCCTCATCTCCACGGCCTTCTCAACTTTCTTGCGTTGATATTCCTCTGTTGTCCTAAGTCTCTGATTTAGTTGATGCCAACTCGACTTTCTATGAAAGAAGCCAGCCACAGAAAGCCCAGTGCCGAACTTGCTGGAGTCAGAATGTTAAAGTCTCAAATGTAGCAACTGTTGGTGCCCGTCCTCCCCCCATGGCACAGAATGCACCCGAGTATCCTTCTCAGACTCTGCCCCTGAGATGTGCAGGCCACGGGGTCCTCCCCAGCTGAGCAAGACAGCAAGGCCAGCCCAGGGCCAGCTCAGGTGGAGTGCTCTTTACTCAGGCAGGACACCTGTGCTGTGTTTCAAGGTTTGCCATCCAGAACCATCTAGATCCTGGAAGTGAGGTTGAAAAGGATCAGCTTCAGTGATCTGGGAAACGTTCTCATTTTGCCATGTAAATGAGGCATGCCTGGAAGTGGAAAAATGCTTTGTGCAAATAGAAACAATTTGTCTGCAGTAGGGGGGACACCACATCACAGTTTGCTTAGGACAATGCCAGGTCGTGCCTGCTATCTGGCATAATTACTGAGGGGGCTCCCTTCAGTAATTTGCTTTCACTGTCCAAAGTGTCCTCTTTGGGGCAATAAATATTGTCATTACTCTGCTTGTTGAATTTTCTGAGGGCGAGAATTACAGCAGGGAAGCAGCGAGCACTAGTGGGAAGGAGCTTTGGTTGTGCACTGGCCTAGGTGTTAATCCCAGCTGGGCCTTGCATAACAGCCTGAAACTTCCTGAGGTTGGCTATCTCACATGTAAAATGGGGTTCGTAACATCTTCCACACTAACCCACGTGCAGAGGAAAATAAGGTTTTGCACATAGATGCTCAATATAGGTCTCCTTGCCTCCTGTATTTTTGTTTTTGTTTTTTTTCTCTTTTTTTTTTTATTAAATCATAGCTGTATACATTAATGCATTTATGGGGTACAATGTGCTGGTCTTATATACAATTTGAAATACAACAAACTGGTTAACCTAGCCTTCACCACACTTTCTTAATTATTGTGTTATGACATTTATACTCTGTACTTAGTAGATTTGAAGGTTATATCTCTGATAAAGAAACAGATTGAAGGTTATGTCTCTGATAACCAGAATCCACAGAGAACTCAAATGTATTAGCAAGAAAAGAACAAGTGATCCCATCTCATTGTGGGCAAGAGATTCGAATAGAAATTTCTCTGAAGAAGACAGGCGCATGGCCTACAGCAGGCGCCCTCAAACTATGGCCCGTGGGCCACATGCAGCCCGCAGAGGACATTTATCTGGCCCGCCAGGTGTTTTTGCCGCCGCTGCCTGTCCTGCTTAACAGCTGACTCGTCCCAGGGCCCACAGTCCGGCCCTCCGACGGTCTGAGGGACAGTGAACTGACCCCCTGTTTAAAAAGTTTGAGGAACCCTGGCCTACAGACACATGCAAAAATGCTCATCATCCTTAATCGTCAGAGAAATGCAAATCAAAACCACTTTGAGATATTATCTGACTCCAGTAAGAGTAGCCTTCTGTGTTTTTGACAACTGTGTAATGCCCAGGACTGGGTAAGGAGGGAGGAAACTGGCTATTGACTATTACACGAATGGGTCTGTCAGTCAATCAAGTACCAAAGTCGAAGTTGGGGCTCCTTTCTGTTTACCCCAGTTCTCTGTCCTATCAAATGAGCTGAGATATTCTGATATCCCTAGACTCTCTACTGAGGATGGAAAACTGGTTCCCTTGTCCTGCACTGCCACCCCCGAGCCCTCTGCAGGCCTTGTACTGGTATCTCTGCCCTTCTCTTCTGCTTATAACCTCCACTCAGCTTCTCTATTCCTTTTTAATTTCTTTTGGATGGTAGTGATGGGGTGGAGAATCCAGATGGGGTCTTCATCTTCACTCAGTTCCTGCTTTGGGGGATCAATACAGCCCTGCCTGCCTCTGAAGTCCATGATGTGTCCTGAACTGCCTCGTGGCAACAGTGTCATATGCTTGGGTTCACGGATCTGAGTTCGAACCTTCGGTCTTAGTTATGTACTTAAAGGACTAAGTTTGGGATAATAATTTGCTCATGGTAGAATGTCTTGTAACCTCTCAGAGCCTAAGTTTCTCATCCTTAAAATGGGCGTAATGACACAGAGGGCCACATGAGGACCACATGCCAGGCTATGGAAGCTATCTGTTTGCATGACACTTAGCCTTAACCCAGCCTTAAGGTCCCCATAATTTCCCCTACCCCATCTTTCCCATCCCACCCTGTATTTCCTACCTCCATAGGCTCCCTGCAATCCCACCACCTGCTAACTGCTCACAGAGCACCCCATGCGTGCACTCATGCCTCTGTGCCCCCCCTCTTATTGTTCCCTCTGCCCTTCCCCACTTCTGATATCCTGAAAGCCTCCTTCTCCATCCAGCCAGGGAAAAATCTCACCTTCTCCACGAGCCTTTTCTGATTCTCCCAGACCAGACATGGTCACTCAGCCCAAGACTGGCTCTCCCTTGCTATGTTCCACTGATCCCTCCACTTACCACATGGCTTTTTGCTTATTGTAGCTATTTGCTTACACACCTGCCCCCCTCCCCCGCAAGAGAGACTAGGCAGTCCTTGAGGGTAGGAACCATTTCCTCTCCATCTCTATGTTAAGATGCAGGCTGTGACTTTTAGTTCCATCCTCACGATGGACTGAGCCAACAGAACCCACCTCCCTCCATGTGCACATAGAAATGCAGGACAAAATACAATTTTAAAAAACACCGAATGCAGAGCCAAGCTCTAAAGAGAGGGAAAACTTCAGATGCCAGAAATGAGAGATTCCTGGAATGAAGACACCTGCATAAACCCAAGCCCCAGGAATAGCTGCCTTTCCTTTAAATGGGACTGGAAAACTCCACCTACCTACTAAGGAACGGAGTTTCTATGGAGGGTCCGGGAGGCAAGTGTGTGTGAGCACGAGTGCGCGTATCTGTCTGTGTGTGCTCATATGTATGTGTGTGTGCACACTCAAGCTCTGTGCTCTGTTCAGATAAAATCCCTGCACGCCTCCTTGTGCTAGTCCGTGAGCTGGACACAGGGCATCTGGAAACACGAGGCCACAGGGCTCTCTCTCCACCAGAATATTAGAATGTGTGCTTCAGGAAGAAAGAGAGCCTTGGGGACGTGCCCACTGCCGTGTCAAACCCTTTACTCATGTTATCTCTTAACCTCATGGCTGCCTTGTAAGGTGGAGGGTGCTACAATGGTGAACGGAGCCACAGGAAATCAACTCACTGCCCTTGGGCAGAGCCAGTATTTGAAGCTAGGCAATTTCTCCCTGCATTGTGAGTGTAAATGCTATGGTATGTGATTTTGAGCCACTTAGTAGGTGAGTCAAGATATTCATTGAAGGAAAACCTGAATGGGTATCTGAGAGGAGGTCATAGGGCATTTCAGAGCACCAAGGTCAGGGCCAGCCTTCTCTATGCCCAGTATCTAGCCCCGCTCTCCATAATGGGCTCCTTTTAAATAAAAGGAGATCCCCCTGGCCTCTTGGTGCTCAGAGATGGTTTTGTCCTGTCTCAGGGCGATTGTATCTGCCCCCATTTCCTCTGATGCTATTCTCTTTTTTTGGCAGTTTTTGGCCTGGGCACAGTTTGAACCCTTCACCTCCAGCATATGGGGCCAGCACCTTACTCCTTTGAGCCACAGGTGCCACCCCGAGGCTATTCTTTATTTGTTTTTTTCTCCTCTTCACTGTGTGCTAGGCTCTAATTCCCTTCTTGGGTCCCATTTGGTGGTTGCCACTGAAGTTCTAAAATGTGCCATTAGGCGGGTAATGTATGGTGTGTTCAGCAGGGCAGCCACTCGGACCTCCGAGCCCGCCAGGGAAGGAAGGAGGCTGCCACCGTCTGCCGCAGTGCTGGCTGCCCACAGTGACCACACATCGGCCTCTTGAGGATAGTGGGCTGTCCCAGACCAGAGTCGCTTCCTCCCCACCCCCACAGAGCACCACGTGCCTATCCCCATGTGTAGCTCATGCATCTGTTTGTCTACCCAGCACACAGCCATTAGACACCATGGTGGGCCAGGGTGGGCCAGAGACAAAGATCCTTCTCTGCCCTTGTGGGATTCACTGTGTGTGACTCAGAGCCTGGACAGGCTCGGGGTCTGGGCTCAGAGGCTGTAGCTGAGTAGGTCTGGGAGCCATGGGGGTGTCACTGGAGCACTGTGTCCTCACAGGGTGGACAAACAGCTCTCTAGCACTGTGTACTTCCACGAGACATGGGAATGATCCAGGCTCTACAGAAGCCCAGCAATTACTTCTGACAATTGCTTGGAGTTCCTCGAGGGCAGTGGTTTTCAACCTTTTTTGTCTCACGGCACACTCGAACCTATAGTTAAACTTCCACAGCACACTTAAATTCTGTTGATCAAAAAAAGAATATACTTACTGTTCCTTGAGTTTCGTTCAAAAATAATTTAATTAATGATCTTTAAAATTTTTCAGGGCACATTGGTTAAAAATATCAGAGGGAAGGTCTCTTGTAGACCCCCCCCCCCCTACACACACTGTTTACTCCAGGCTGACCCATTTGGAAACCCATCCCTTAGCTGTCCGGGGAATGTAAGCCTGCAAGCCTTCAAACCCCATCCCCTTCTGCCCACTGAATACTAGCTTTGCTTGGGCTTATCTGCCCCCTGGAAATAATAACAACTGAGATAAGCTTAGCTGGCTACATGCCAGATGTCTCTCACCAACCCTGTGAGGTAGTCTATCTCCCATCTTACAGATGAGAACACTGAGGCTCACAGAGATTGGGTCCCTTGTTCCGGTTCACATGTATACACAACTAGTAAGCAGTGGCATATGGATCTGAACCCCAAAACTCATGCTGTCATTCGCTTGGGCTGCTTTCCAAACCTGTGATTCCTCATCCTGACTTGGATTCTCACCTCCCTCCACTCTCTGCTCCCAGGAGGAGGGCCCTACCTCCACCCCCAGCACCTCCCACAATCTTGAATGAGGCTCTCTGCCTCCACTTCCTGGCTCTGGGGAAGCCAGCTCTCTCCTAGGCCCTCTGCAGCGCCAGACAGACCTGAAAGTGCCCCCACCAGGTGGAAAGGGTGAGGACTGCAGTCTCCTTCTCAGCCTCCAACATCAGGGGTTCTTGGGGGGTGGAGAGGTTAAGGAACAGGCATTTTCGTACTTGTGTCAATACTAGTGATGGGGAGCTCGCTGCCTTCCAATGCAGGCCAGCTGGAAGACGATAAACCTGTTGGGGGTTGCTTCATCTTTGTTAAATAATTAACACCTATCTATTTTGTTGTGAAATTTTTCAAACATCTGCAAAGTATCAGAATGATACAGTGAACCCCATGTACCTGTCACTCAGGCCCTCCAGTGTTCTTCTTTTGACCTACTATTTCCACTCTACTCCCATCCCTCACCTGGGAGAAGAATGATGATGACCATGATTTAATATTTCTGTTGAGCAATTTATGTACATTCACATGAGATGTCTTACCAGTACTGTTTTGGCAAATGAATGCACGTTTGTAACCCATGCCCATATCATGATATAAAATATGTCCATCTCAGCTCAGCACCTGTGGCTCAAGTGGTTAAGGTACCAGCCACATACACCTGAGCTGGCGGGTACGAATCCAGCCAAGGTCTGCCAAACAACAATGACAGCTGCAACCAAAAAAAAAAAAAAAAAAATCCAGGCATTGTGGTGGGCGCCTATAGTCCCAGCTACTTGGGAGGCCAAGGCAGGAGAATCATTTGAACCCAGGAGTCGGAGGTTGCTGTAAGCTGTGATGCTACAGCACTCTACCCAGGGTAATAGCCTGAGACTGTCTCAAAAAAAAAAAAAAAAAAAAGAAGTCCATCTCCCCGGAAAGATTATTGTTAGGCACTTCAATCACTAAGTTCTTCACCTATGTCCAACCCAAATTCTAGAACTCTCCTGCATGGCAGAACAGAATACATTTATTCTTTCTTCCAAATGATATCACTTCAGACTATTTGCAGATAGCAATTGTGATTCTCTCTAAACCTGCTCTCTTCCATTCTAAATACCTCCAGTTCCTCCAGCCATTTCCTTCTTTGTTTGTCACCAGACAATCCCCTGTTTGTCACTAGGGGATTGTCTGGTGACATTGATTTAAAAAAAAAAAAAAACCCTGACTTCCTCCTCACCTAACCTCTTTCCATATGCCACCTGCAGCCCCAAGGATAGGAAGAGGTTTGCTGTGGGAGGAATTACTCACCTGCCGAAGTTCCTACTCTGAAGAAAATAAATTACCTCATTATCTGTTTCATTTTATACATTTAATCATTCATTCAACAGATTTCTATTGAGTACCTATGCTAAGCTAGGCCCTGTATAGAGTACTTGGGTAAATAATTAAAACACAGTCTCGCCCCTTTGTTAAGGGAGGAATAAAGAGAGACCAATAAGTGGATGTGTTAATTTATTCAGCATTTGTCAGTTTGTTATGCCTGAATTTCAGGGATCCCCCACAAATCACTCCGAGACCAAGTCCAATGCAAACAGCAAGAGGTGGTTTATTTTGCAAGCTCGAGCTTGGGCCCTCTGATTCTGACGCAGCAGGAGAACAGAGAACCCCTGACTCTAAAATGGAGGGGGATTTTAAGGGGTACAGAAAGGAAGAAGGGAGGGGTAGGGGTTTGCAGTACACTGATAAGGTCTCTGACTGTGCAGAGGTACTTGTTCTGTACTGATTGGTCTGAGGTGAGTCCTTATCACTCTGGACAGTACTTGTTTTAGGCTGATTGGTCTAGGGGCTGCTATCGCTCTGGGCAGATGTTGTGCAAGGTCATGGGGCAGGCATAGGGGGAGAAAGCTGGGTTACTCAATACCTCTGGTATGCGGCTTTAAGAAAAACAACCAGGCTGTAAAATGGAGTTTTAACAAAATGGAGTTAACTTGGCCCTTACAAGTTACCTGCTAAATCCCTGGAATTAGCAGACCACCAGGATTATGGCAGTGTGGTGGATGCTGGGGTCACCCTTGCAACCCCAAGGCACTCCTCCACTCGGTGTTGGCAGATGACAGCTCTGCACTCTGGAAATTCCCCATCTGGGAATTGCCCTCTAGTGAAGGGAGATGCCTTGCCCAGGGTATATCCTTTCCACAGGGCTGGCCCAAATCCAGTGGGCATGTAAAAGCTGGCACCAGGTCTCAATCCAGGACCACTCTGAAGGGCCTCTCCAGCTCCAGACATGCCTGTGGGTCAGCTGAGGCCTCTGTTGCAATTGCACGGGCGTTCAGCTGCTCCTGCCATGTGAGTGTGAGCCAGTGGGGAGACCAGGAACCTCCGCAGGCAGGTTTCCAACTCCAGTCTGCTCCCCAGTGCACTTGGGCGGTGTATGAAAACCACACAGCCTAGAGCTCACAGCCCAGTGTAGAGAGATGGGCATCAATGACAATCACACAGCTGCGCAGAAACGGGGCTTGCAGAGAAGGTGCATGGCACCATGAAGGAACCTTGCTTCCCCAGACTCAACCCTGGCTCAAAGGAGTCAAGTTCAAGCAGGAGGTAGCAGACCATCCAGTGTGACTGGGTGGTGGCAAGCTGCCAAAGCCCCCAAGAAGGCACCTAACCTGCTCTGAGGAAGAGGGTGGGTAATCGGGGAAGGCTTTCTGGAGGAAGTGTTCCCAAGCTGGAGTATGAAGTATGAATAAGAGTTAACTCAATGAAAGAGGAGTATGTTCTGAGCAGAGGGGTCAGCAGGCACAGAGTTAGGAAGGAGATGGCGTGTATGAACAAAGGCAGCGCTGACCCATGGGCTGCAGCAAAGTAGAGGCAAAGAGGTTCCAGCACGTGGCGCCTGGGTCACAGCCTGGATGTGTTCTGGTCCAACCAAGGAGTTTTCAACCATGGTATAGGTAGGGGAGTCTGCTTTCCAAAGAGGTCCCCCTGCCTGCTTTGTGGAAGATGGATACGGGAGGCAGGGAGTGGGGCAGGGAGACTGCAGGAGGCTGTGTGATTCGCCGGGTAAGAGAAGAGCAGCTCCACCCCGCTGCACGGCGGAAGCCAGGCAGGGTTAAGGGGAGGAAATTAATTGCAGCGATGTTTTGAAGCTGAACCAACAAGACTTAAACCTGTAGAAAGCTACTAACCTGTCTCCCTCAATTCTCCAGCTTTGGGAAACACAGCACTGAAACTTCACCTGAATTTTTGGGATAGAGCAAATACTCATTTCATTAGTCAGCACCAGCCCGCCCTGAAGAGTTTCAGGCCATTGCTCTGCCATGCCTGGGAAGTAATTGCCACTCAAGAGTCTCAATATACTGGCTCACAGTTGGTCTAATTCATATTCCGGCTCCTTGGAACACGTTCAAGTGCAAATCTCAGGTTTAATCCCATTGCTGAGAAATATGAGCAGGTATTTTTTTGCCTCTATTTCATAGTCTGTGTAGTGGGGAGCTTCTTCATGAGACAGACAAGGGTTAGGATCCCGGGTCTGCCTCTGACACGCTCTACAAACTTAGGCGCGTTGTTCAGCCTCTCCGGTTTCATTTCTTCTTCCCTAACAATGGGAGTAACAGTCAGGTTGCTGGGGGGTTTAAATGGGATCCTGCGTGTAAAGCGCCTGGCATGGCACCTGACATGTTGCATAAGTCTGTTACCCCTCTGGAAAAGACCCGCAGCAATTATCAAGACCTCCAAAGCACTCAGCAGGCAAACAAATGTTTACCCTCCTCACTCGCCAGAAGAACAGATAAAAGACAGGGCTGGAACCCCCCCCCGCAAAGCATGTTAAAGAACTGACATTTGAACTCCACACAACCCCTCAGACCCGTACAGTGGGTTAGCACATCCATCATCTCCTTTGGGCCCCACGGCAACCCCAGACCATTTGACACATGGCAAAGCACAGTCATGGAGACAGAAACGGAAGAGCCTGGATTTCATTCCCCTGTGACCCGAAGAAGTGTTCAGTGTCTCTGTTCTGCAGATGAGGAAATAGAAAGTCAGAGAAAGTAAGTAACCAGCCCAAGGTCACAGGGCTCAGGCCTGGCAGAAACTGGGTTTCACTCTGAACCTATCCAAGTAAAAAAGGCCTGTGTTGTTCCACTGCTTCTGCCCACACTGCCCTGCTCCGTGATGCCTCTGCAAGTCATTCACCTCCTCTGAGTCTCGGTTTCCTCACCTGTCAATAGACAGTGTCTATTTTATGAGTTCATCGCAAGTGACATCTGTCTCTACTGTCTTCATCTGACTTTACCCCGAGCAGGGCCTGGATAAGGTGCAAAATTTAAGGAGCTGCCCCTCTCAGGTTAGGACAAGTGTAGCCCCAGGAAGTGAGTGCTTTTTTACATGTCTTGCCCTGGATCTTCATCTGCTTTGTCCTGACCCTGGTCCTGATCCAGAGATCCAAAGAGGAGGTGGGGTGTGGAGAGGATGGGACAGACAGGCTGGAGGGTGTGCTGACACAAAAGCAATAGCAGACAACGGGTCCTGCTGCAAATGCCTGGGGCTCAGCAGGAATGACGGGCCGTACCACACATGACAGGTGGACCCGGCTTTCTGTAATTGCCCCCAAAGGGTTGCGCTGTGCAAACTGATGTGGGCCAGGCTGTGATGATCTTGCAGCTGCTTCGTCTCTTCCTTGCTCTGAAGCTGTTTCATCTTCATTTCTTAACAGCTCATGAACTACTTAAGGTCGTGGCCATGTCTTATTTGTCTTTGTATTCCCAGAACCTAGCATGGGATTTGACATGGAATAGTTGCTCATTAGATGTTGAATGAATTAAAGAATGTTTTGTCTTTCATTTTGAAAGCCTCTAATCATCTTAAGTCCTTTGATACTCAGATTCTAAGTCAAGTGGCACGATAAAACTATACTCACCTGGGACGCCAGTCTGCCAGCATCAGACAGGAAGGCATGAGGAGGCTCCATCAATATTAGCTCAACTTAAAAGCCAATAAATGGCAGAGTCATAATTTGACTCTGAAGCCCATGCTGTCTCCATCACAGTGCAGGGGCCAAGTCTAAGCAATATTTCTAAAATAGGCAAGTCCTACCTCTGCCTCTGTCACCAAGTCCCTTGGTGCAGCAATTATCAGTGTTTTAATTCAGCAGGAGCGGAGGGAAACTCAGGCTTGGAGGGCAGAGGTAACACGCTTTATTCAGCTCACACAGCAATAGGAGGAGGAAGGTTGGCAAGTCCGCCCTAGCTCCTGGCGTCCAGCAAGCTAAGTAACACATTGCATTCTGCAATCCACCATCCACATAAGAGAGAGGTCCTGTGCACCTTTGTACCCAAGGGAACAGGAGTGGCATCATACCTAGCGGCAGCTACATACACAGGGCTTCACGCTACACAGTTACGGCTATCTAGGAATGCCTGGTGCTTTCTCCTGGAAAGAAAGCCTACACAGTTTCATCTTGCCCCATACCCTAAAGCAGTGGGAGAGAAAGCCAAACACTTTTTCCTGGACCTACATACACAAAGCCTCAAACTGTGCTCCTCATATGGTCCCGTGGCACCTGCCCGAACCTCCCGCCAGCTTTTAGGGGCATCGCCCCACCATTAGAGAAACACTGGCACCACCAGCAGAACTTCCCTTCTTCTAGTACAAAGATGGCCAAGAGGGTTTATCTCGCCAACCCCAATAGACTCATAGTGGCATCCAGAATTATCTGGCTGAGAACCACCGTGAGTCCCAGAGGGAAGGAGCATTGTGATGGGTGATGTCTTTCATGACGCTGGGAAGGCAGCATCCTCTGTGTCTGCCAGCCAGGCCTTGGTTTCACATGTCAGGAAAGCAATCTGATTAAACTCCAGAAAGCCTTCTGCACTTGAGAATCTATGATGGCTTATTCAAAGTGTAAGCTGTGCTACGAGAATCATGTGCAACTCCATCTCCAAGACCAGCTGCAGGAAAGAACTAAAGGACATTCTCTGAACAGTTCCTGGGCAAACTGAAATAGGATCTTAATGAGAACACATGAAATCAGTAGGAACGTGGTTTGAGGATTTTAGTGCCTTGTGGGTAGTTACCTATTTGACCTTTTCTTGATCAGCTTTTCCAATCAGCCTGCCTTGGGATTGTTTTCCACCCTGGCATTAATTGGAACATCTGCTTTTCTTCTGTAAACATCATAAACCATCATTTCATTTCCACTGATGCATCACTTTCAATGAAGCCCTGTAGAATAATGCAAAATTAACCAGAAACACAACAGAACACACTTCTGATTCCCACCTCGCCCCTTCCCCACTCCACATCTGCTCAAAAGAAGGGAACTGCCGGCAGGTGTATGAGGCAGGTGCAAGGTATGGTATGTGTCTTATCTCAGGGTTGGTCATCCCAGCATAAAGCACGGTTGCAGTGGGAGGGACAGGCTACCCCACAGTGTCTAGACTAGGAGCTGGGAAGGTAAGGTTCAGCTGATCAGAAATACTCAGCCAGGATGATGTAAACTTCTTCTGCAGGAATACCCAAGGAATGTTCCAGAAGGGATCTGTACACAGCCACAGGAAAACCAGGCAGGCACGTAGTCCTATAAATCCAGCAGGCGACAATTAGAAACAGGAATAGGGTGGTAATTGTAGGCAGGATTAGGCAGGAAACTGTGAAAAGAACTTGTAATGGGCCAGGCCATCTCTACTGAAAATAAAAAAACTAGCCGGGCATTGTGGTGGGCGCCTGTAGTCCCAGCTACTTGGGAGACTGAGACAAAAGGATCACTTGAGCCCAGGAGTTTGAGATTGCTGTGAGCCATGACACCACAGCACTCAACCCAGAGCAACTGAGTGAGACTCTGTCTCAAAAAGAAAGACCCTGTAATGGTAACCACCATTCTACTCTCTACGAATTCGGCTTTTTTAGACTCCACATACAGTGAAATCATAGGGTATTTCTCTTTCTGCGCCTGGCTCATTTCCCTTAGCATGATGTCTTTTTTATCTAGACTCCTCCAAGTTGTCCCAAATGACAGCACTTCCTTCTTTTTTAAGGTTGGATAGTATTTCTTTGTGTACAGAGACACCCCACTTTTTAATCCCGTCATCCTTTGGCGGGCACTCCAGCTACTCCCAGGCCTTGGCTGCTGAGAATAGCGCTGCAGTGCGCGTGGGAGTGCAGGCATCTCTTCAGCATCCTGATTTCAGCGCCTCTGGATACACACCCAGGAGTGCCGGATGGCATGGTACCTCTACGTCTAATTTCTTGAGGAACTTTCATACTGTTTTCCAAAATGGCTGCATGAACTCCCGTTTCCACTGACAGTGGATCCGCATTCCCTTTTCTCCACATCCACACCAATCCTTGTTATCCTCCACCTTTTTGCTAATAGCCAATCTAGCAGGTGTGAGGTGCTGTCTCCTTGGGGTTTTGATCTGCACTTCCCTGACAGTCCTTGATGGTAAGCATGTTTTTCATGGATCTGTTGGCCGTTTGTCATGCTGATGGGGGGCAGTGTTGGGAGGGTGGACAGGGACTCGGGAAGTGTCCTTCACAGGGTACAAAGTCGCCACCAGACAGGAGGAGTGAGTTTGGCTGCTCAGCATGGAGACTTAACAACAGCATATCGTATATTTCAAAAGTGCTGGGAGGGTAGATTTGAAATGTTCTCGCCTCAAAGAAATGATAAGTCTGTGTGGTGACAGAAATGTTAATTAAGTGATCTGATCACTTCACGTGTATCAAAACATGCCTTGTACTCCATAAATTTTTCAGTTAAAAAAGAAACAAAAACAACATCAAGTATTTAAAAAAGAAAACCTTGCCATGAGAACCGTGAACCCTGAAATCACATCCTGTAGGAGCCCAGATATCAGCGCTCAGGTGCAGAATCTCTATAAATAATAATAATAATAATATTGTTAACTAATTTTATCATGTGGATCCCTCCTGTCAGGCCCTTCAAATCCATCGTGTGCTGGGTAATCAGAATGGAGAGCAAGATGTGCCCGGCCACGAGTGACAGACCCGGGGCCTCGTCCCCAGCATGTTGGCTGCTGTGCTGTGAACACACGCTAACTCCCATCTGCTTCACCTGGGGTTGGAACAAGGCTGGGGCCAGAGGAAGCCCGTCAGTAGGGTTGGAAGCAGGCAGTGGGGGCAGTGGAGACACAGACGTGGAAACGACTGTGCACAATTTGTGGCCACACATTCTCCTTCACTCTTTTCTGGGATCCTGCCTTGCTAACAGCAGAGAACCTCCCTGGGGCCCGCTCCCTGGTCTGGCTGCAGCCAGGTGACTGCTCTTTGCAGTCAGCTGTGGCTCACTAGAAAATGCTCTTCCTTATGCAATTTACTTGCCTTGGTCCTGCATACCCAGGTTTGGTTTGGTGCCCTTTCACCAATGAGCAGGCAAGAGAGCCAGGCTCAGAGACCTCTGAGGCTGACAGGTTCTCCTGGAGAGAATCAGGTGCCAACTATTCTCAGCCATGGCCTCTCTGTCTTCATGATTACCTGCTCCCTGACAGCCACCTGCCGTTATTCACTGTGCACAGTCCCTGGGATATAGCAGGTATTCTGCCAGGATGCTCTGACTCCAAGTCTGTGTTCCTCCACTCATCCTCCCCACCTCTTAGCAGAGCTCATAGTTGTCCACTTAGAGGGCCAGATTCCAGAGTGCAAGAGAGCTGGGCTGATGAGCAGACAGGCAGGGCTCAGGCGGGCAGCCAGAAGCATGGGCTGGCACCACTGGCCTATCTGAGAACATTAGCACCCCTTGAGATCAGGAGTCAGTCTAAGGGATCTGTTGCAACTTGCTAAATACCACTGCTGTCACCACCACTGTTCTTAGAGAAAATCCCATGACCTTCCCCCACCTCCCCACCACCATCATCACTGCCCATCAGGTGGCTTACTCATGGGTGCTCTCATGGTGCTTGGCATGAGCCAATAATACTCCACAAGGCCCCCCTCCCCACTGGGCAATTCCTACAGGGTAGACTCATATCCCCAAGGCCTGGTGTGGTGCCTAGAACACAAGAGCTGTTCTAGAGATGCTCAGAGACGGAATGAATGAGAGAGCTCCGAATGTGCTCCCAGACTGAATAGCGCCTCAGATGCACTAGCCATAACCAGAGTCCAGGAGCACCTCTTCTCCCTCCCCCGCCTCCAGCTCCTTCAGGGCTTCTGTGTTATCCAAACCACAAATAGGAAGGCTCCCTGCTTGGACTAGGGTGTTTTGGTTTTTTGCAAGGTGCTTTCAGACCCATTACAGCCCTTTAGATCTTTACAACAACCCTCTCTGGAAGGTTCTTACCACCCTTTCCAAGATGACAGACCGAGATCCAAAAGGGTGAAATGACTTCCCCAAATCAGTGGCAGAGCTGGCATCGGAAGCTGGGGTTGCCTGGTCCCCAATTCCATGCTTGATTTTTTTTTTCTTCCACCCAAACCTCTCGTTAAATGCCTCGTGTGTGCGAGGAGCTGGGCCAGGCACTGGGAGTGCAGAGGTGGAAATGGCACAACCTCTCCTACCTTCAGGAGACAGACAGTAGAGTCCGCAGAAGAGAGAGCAACCAACCTGTCATTGCGCCCCCTTTGAAGTTTCCATCAAGCCCAGATCTCTGCCAACCTCCTCCCTAAACAGCCAGGCTGCAGTCCCACCCAAAAGGCCTCTGGTTACCCACCTCCCACTTCATAATCCCGAACGGGGCCAACCTGGGGCTTCTCAGATGTTTTGTCATGAGGGAGTCATCGACAGACACCCGGTGTGGTGAGTGCTTTTTTTCCCTTTGTCCCTCTGCCTCCGTCAGTGTCCACCAAGAGAACATTACAAGGAACACACCACCAGCCAGCCGCCTGTTGCTCCCCTTCGCGTTGTTTTCCCAACTGACAGACACATTTGCAGCCGCTCGATGCTCTTTTTTCTGAGTAGCATTCACACATCTCTTCCTGCATGGTCTGAAGCTCTCTGGACAGCTGCCCAGCAGACAAGGCCCCGGCTGCGCTTCGAGCTCAGAGGCACGAGCCGGGAGAGCTTCTGCCTCTTAGTGAAAGCGGCACAGGAAATGTCACATCTCAGCAGATGGGCTCCGGAGCGGGGAGGGGGGGGGGGTCACATTACCATATCGCACGGTTGGCTAATGCAAAGCCTTCTTCAAACAGCCCCGCACATAAGGGGGAAAGTCGAGCAAACCCCCCACTACCTGTAGCACCTCAGACAAGGTAGGTAGCCTCTCGGTGTCTCAGTTTCCTCATCTGCAAGTTGGGGGGGGGGGGGACAACTCTTCACCCAAGGGCTCGGAGAACCTTAGCAGACATTCAAAGCAACCAGCACAGCGCCCCCTCGTGGTAAAGGCTCCATAACTGTTCATCGTCTCTTTCCCCCCAGAAAAGTAACCTCTAAGGGCATTAATGAGGTCCCAAAAAACATGGTGGCCTCATGACTGAGAAGGGCAGAGGGGGCAGAGGGGCTACAGTTGAATTTGCACTCTCATCATCTTCATTCCCAGCAACGGCACCTGCCCCGTGGAGATGCTTTCATGGGTATTTGTTGAAATCACCTCTTTTATCTCATTGTGGAAGGAGCACAGTCCTGTAGCACTTCTTAGACTTAGAACAAAACAAGTGGTCAAAAACTCCTGTCATAGGAACAGATGAATGTGGAGGCAGGGTTTGTAAGGATCATTGCCTTCAAAGAGGTAACCATCTAGGCAGCCTCCTTGCTTCTACAACTCTGGCTGTATTTAATTTTCCTTTTCTTTGTTTCTTTCTTTTTTTTTCTGAGACAGAGTCACTCTGTTGCCCTGGGGAGAGTGCTGTGGTGTCATCATAGCTCACAGCAACCTTGAACTCTTGGGCTCAAGCAATCCTCCGGCCTCAGCCTCCTGATTAGCTGGAACTACGGGCATTCATCACAATGCCCAGCTAATTTTTCTATTTTTAGTAGAGACCAGGTCTCACTCTTACTTAGGCTGATCTTGAACTCCTGAGCTCAAGAAATCCACTCACCTCAGCCTCCCAGAGTGCTGGGATTACAGGCATAAGCCACTGCAATAGCCTGTATTTAATTTCTAATCACCTCAACTACAGCTTCAGATAACAAAAGGCAGATTCGTTTTGCTTACTGGGAGCCTGGTAACCCATTTGACAGACTCACTTTCACACTTCCCAATTGTGTGAAATGTATTTATGGAGTTTGAAAGGTGGGTGGGTAACAAAACAAACAAAAGGGAAGGACCGGCTTTCACAAGCACATTATTTTGAAAACAGCCTAATGAGAAATTCTAGTAACTCTGAGAGGAAAACAGAATCAACACAGAGAAAAGGGGGGGGGGAAACTAAGTTTTAGAGGCATTTTAGAGCAGTGCAATTTCATTTCCTTCAAGTGTAATGAGAAAGAAGAGAGGAAAAACCCTAAAGGTCAGGATTAATGAATGGGTTAGGAGGTTTGATGCTCGCAGGCCCAGTTGTGTGCTGGTAAGTGGATGTTTCAACAGTCCTTAAGGGGGCTTATACATAATTTATCTCCTTAAGTAGGTACATGGTGTAGAAATGCTGTTTGCACTATTAATTGGAGCAGAAAACCGTGTCTTCATGGGTATCAGCCATTCCTAACCTCTCCCAGCAAGGGCTCCACTTTGCATTTCCTGAACTCTGTAAGGCAGAAAGCCCCAATAGGTCACGCCAAGCCTTGCCAATCTTATTCTTATTCCTGGATGCAGGAGGCCTGAGGCCTAGAGGGAGAGGGGAGAGGGACCCTAGGTATCATGTCCAACCCCTAGCATGTGCAAACAGCAGGCTTGGAGGAAGAACCACAAGCCCAAGCCATCAAGCCCAAGTCAGACTTCTGCCCCCAAACTAGCTGTGTGGCCCAGGAAATGTTTCCGCATCTCTCTGAGCCTTTAATTCCCCACGTATAAAATCAGAAGCTTGGAGAAGATCTTTGGTGTTGGCACTCTTCTACGATTCCTCTGGCTCCAAGATGCACCTGCTGCAGCACCAGGTTGGAAACCCTCATGTCAGTGAAGCTCCAGCCTCACCAGTCTACCAGAAGCAGAACAGGTTGGGAGAGGGGTGCAGGTGTGAGCTGTAGTCATGGGGGATGGGGTCAAAGAGCACAGGCTTTGGAATTAAGCAGAGAGAAGCCCTGCCTTCTCCACCTGCCAGCTCTGTGACCTGCCTCAGCTTCTCTAGGCCTCAGTCTCCTCATCTGTAAAATGGGGATAATACCAACCTCACAGGGCTGCTCTTCTAATGATGGTGGATATACAGCGAGCAGCACTGAAAGCTGTCCACGGAGGGCCGCAAGGCCAGGCTGGGGCTTGGCTACTCTATGACTTACGGGAATGCCTCGGAGACTTTCTTCCCATCCCCCACCTCAGCATTTCTTTGATTTGGAAAGTGCTTTAGATCAGTGGTGTCCCCTGCACCAATAGGCAATTACAATTCAGTTACTAGAATTCATATTTGGATTTCCAAAGTGTGTTGTATGCCCTGAAGCATCTCTGCCTCCTACAGATCTCCTTGGCCCCCAGTAATCTCATGGACTACCCTGGGCACCTAACAGCTCACTCGACATCATTTGGGAATAAGAAATCAGTGGCATGTGGCTATATTCATCCCCAGTTGATATCATGTGGGAATAAGCAGAGAGGATAGGAACCCCAACTCCTCCATTCTTTCGTCTTCTCTGGCCCCCTCTCCAAACCTAAATAACTCATCTTTCTTCTGCCACAAAAGAGGAACCTAGTACTTCCTCCTTTGTATGGATTCATATTGAGTTGAGATGTCTGCTACACAATCTTCCAGACTAATCCACTTACATTCTCTCATTTAGCCCTCAAAACAGCATGGCACAATTATCTTATCCAATTTGTGGATGAGGAAACTGGAGTCAGGAAAGGTAAATGACACACTCAGGGCCACAGACGTGACAGGGTATCAGCCAGATGCCTTGCTATCCTCCTTTTAACTCCCCGATGGAAAGGTCTCCCTCCTGGATTCCGGCTCTCCCATCTCTGCACTGTGACCTTCTGCAGCCTCAGTTTCCTCACCTGTGAAACGGGTGTTAATGGAAGATGCCTCTGCATCACAGTGGTTGAGACCATCATTAAGAATGAGATAGGTGGCGCCTGTGGCTCAAAAGGGTAGGGTGCCAGTCCCATATGCTGGAGGTGGCAGGTTCAAACCCAGCCCTGGCCAAAAAAAAAAAAAAAAAAAAAAAAAGAATGAGATAACATTTGTTAAGTAGGGAATCTTTCCCCCAATTTGTATTTTTGATAGGCTTATCAGACATCAAATGACGATAAGTGTCTGGGTTCATCTCTTGGTTTTCAATTCTGTTCCATACATCTACCTCTCTATTTGTTAATTAGTAGGATGTAAGCCCTCCAATTTGTACAAATAATCAACACATTGAATCCCACAAAGTCATAAATGTATTTATGATCTATGTATATATGACTTAATAAAAAAAAAAAAGAATGAGATAACAACTACAAAAGCACCAGGCAGGGGCCAGCACAGAGCAGAAGCTCAGGAATCTTTAGCTCCCTCCCTCCAACTTGGCAGGGCCATTGAGAAAGTTGAAGTAATACGTGGACCCCATCTCTGAATAGTAACACACTGTGCAAACGTCAGCAGTGAAGATGATAGTCGTGGGGCCTGTTTTTATCTCAGAAGCTCCCCTCACTCCTGGGGATCCAGGTTTGAAACACACATCTTTCTTAATTCTTACAAACCAACCCAATTTAGTGCAATTCTAGACTCTTTGCTGCCCAGTAAATCCAGCCCCGCCATCCACAAAAGGGGTTGTCAGCACTTACCGGGAAAGCAAAGAAGCGCCTGGCAGAATGGCAGGTCTGAAGAAGCCGCTAGCTCAGCCTGACGGGCTGAACTTAAACAAATGGGATTTTCTGGCTGGGGGCGACAAAGCGTCAGTTTGAAGCGTGTGCTCTTACACGTCGTTATGCCCCAAAATGCAGAAGGAGAGGCGCATATTGTCCCAAGTTTGTAGCAAAATTGCGCCACGTGTAAATGGTTTTCTGGCCTTTGATGTTGAGCAGAAAGGAAAATAATCCTCTAAAAAAAAAAACCTCAGGCAGGAACAGCCGGCTCAGTAGCCCCAGCAGGGAGGCTGGCACAGTGTGCAGTCAGCCAACCAGCAGGCACTGGGCTTTCTCTGAGCCCCTTCACCGGCACCCATGAAAGTAAACTGTCCCCAACCATCTTAGCTCCTGAAAGGGTTCTTTCCCCTGATACCTTCATGAAGAAGCCAGCAGACATGCTTAAAGGCCACTGCCAAGAAAGGGAGGGAAGGAGAGGAGGCCCATGTCAGTACGAGCTCGGCCAGAGCCTTGGTGAGTCACCAGCAGGGAAGGGCCCTTCTGGTGGGGCAGCAGCTCCTCACTGCTCATTCATTTATTCATTAGCTCATTCATTCAGCAAAACACACACAGTCACTGCCATTTGGAAGCTTACAGTCTAGAAGAAAGAAAACACATTCGACACCTAATTACACAAATAAATAACCATCTAGTCACAGGCTTTGACAGATACTGTAAAGGAAACATATGGGGGGGTGAGGTTATAAAACAATAAGCCCCAGGCTAGATGCACTGGCTCACCCCTGTAATCCCAGCACTTTGGGAGGCTGAGGCAGGAGGATCACTTGAGCCCAAGAGTTTGAGAGCAGCCTGGGCAACATGGCAAGACCTCGTTTCTACAAAAACATTGTTTTAAAAATTAGTGGTGATGGTGCATAGTGGGTGTGGTGAGGTACACCTGTAGTGCCCACTACTCAGGAGGCCAAGGCAGGAGGATCACTTGGGCCCAGGAGCTGGAGGTTGCAGTGAGCTATGATGACACCACTGCACTCTAGCCAGGGTGACAAAATGAAACTGTCTTAAAAATCTCTGTCTCTCTCTCTCTCTCTCTCATACACACACCCCCAAGAAAATTAAAAACATAAGCCCCAATTTAAATGGAGGCTGGAAGCCATGGCATGGGGTAGCTGAGCAAGACCTCTCTGAGGTGGTAGCTTTCAAGCTGCAGCCTGATCAGGAGTTGGCCAGGCAAGGAGTGTTGGGAGAACATTTTAGGCAGAAGAAACAGGGAGAGGGAGAAGGTACATGGAGAGGCCTGGTGGGAAAAGAACTAGCTGCACATCTGGAAACTGAAGAGGCCAGGACGTTTGAAGCCCATGAGAGGGGGAAATAGGGCATAGGGTTTGAGCTGTACAGAGCTCCAGAGAGCACTGGGGGCGTCATCCTACATGCAGCAGAAGTCACAGAGGAATTTAGGTCTCCTCCTGATGGTTCTGACCTGATAAAGAATTTGGCCAGCATAGATTTTCACTTGGCCATGTCACCTCCTGGTTTCACTCCCCAGGCACTCATAGCTGACTTGTATCAGCTGCGAACTTGCCCCAGCACCCCACTCCAGGAGGAGGAGCAAAAAAATCAGCCGGACTCTGAGGGCACCATTGGGAGCCGCCAGCTAGATGAGGGCCAGCCCTAGCCAGGGGCAGTCCCTGAGTGCCACCACCACCCCATCCCTTGCTATGAGGGCTCATCTGCTCCCTCTTTACAGGGAAAGACTTCCATTCTGCTTGGTATCTGCACAAAGCAGGTACTCAGACAAAGATCAATCAAAGTTCAGAGATGGGGATACCTCAGCATCCCCACAGGGCCCCCATCTTTTCTTGTTTAAGTGGGAAAACTGAGGGAGGCCAGTGACCTTTGGCAGGTCACTGCCTCTCTCCCAGGTCTCTTACCCTATCTGTAAAGCAAGACAAGTGAACAAGTTGATCTTTATTTTTTTTTTTCAGATTGACATGAGGTTACAAATGTTTGGTTTACATTGTTTTTGTTTCTAAGGTAAAGTTCAAGTTGTAGTTGAGCCCTTCACCCAGGGAGCGTGCTGAACACCCTCACGTTGTGCACCTTAGGTGAGATCCCGCCAATCTCCCTCCCTCCTCTCCCCTCCCCTCTCTTTCCTCTCCTCTCCCCCTCCATAGACTCTACTTGTGTTTTTCTTTGGTGTGAGTTTGTGGTTGTTTACATACTGGTTTCACGTTGGTATTGAGAACATTGAATACATTTTTTTCCCATTCTTGTGATACTTTACTAAGAAGAAAATGTTTCAACTCCATCCAGGTCAACACAAAAAATATAAAGTCTCCATCTTTTCTTATGTTGAATAGTATTCCTTGAGTTGATCTTTAATACTCTCTGTCGTCATCCTCACTCAGGGAGGATCAACAACTTTATCAACAACACTCAGCATGTTTTGGCAGGACTGGGATCACAGCCGACTTCAGTAGATGCCACCCTAACCCCAGCCTGACGTTTAAGGCCCAGATAGTGGGGGAGGGCTGAATGATGGAGTTGGAATTTACAAAAATCTGACCCTAAGCTGAAATATCCATTTGCTTGCAAATCTCATCATATAGATAGGCAAATTAATATTATAAGCAATTTTGGAGATAGGATACTTGGAGTGTCCACAAAAAATAAAAGTTCTGTTGGAATAGGGCAGAAGTTATTCCAGATGTGTTGAACCCCATGGGATGGATGTACTAACTATAAAATGCTCGTATCTCTTCATTACAGTGGTCCCCAAGAGCATCTCTCCAAGGGACAAGTTCATTAGCCAAGTTCAATTGCTAGATGCAGTAGTGCCGATAAAACTCAATTCTTTGAAAAACCACAATTGATGTGGACTTCGTGCTAATTCCAGCTGTTCTCCCCCAATATGAAGCTGAAAGAGTGAGGCTTGACTGTCCTGAAATGGTGCTGCTGACTGGAGACTCAGAGCTGATTTTTATATTGGAGAAATATATAGAATCTGGTATTCAGTTAGCACTTCGTACAGGGCCTGAAGGCAGAAAATGGGGCTATGCTTTTTGCAATCCCTCTAATCCTCACATGTTGTGGGAGCACATGCATATGAATTGGGTGATGTGAAAAATAAGGCAGAGAGAAGCAGGATGTGGCTCAAAAACGTCCCAGTGACAAAAACTCTCAAGTCTCTCCCAGGAGAGCACACCCAGGAGTATGTGTGTGAGACTTAGACATGGAGTGAATCCCTGTTGTTTTACTTACTAGCTGTGTGAGCTTAGGCAAGTCACTTAACCTCTCTGGGCCTTGGTTTCTTCCTCTGTTCAATGGGCAAAGCAGTACCCCCCGAGGTCATGGTTGCAAGGGTTAGATGAGATAACGCCAATAAGCCTCTAGTAGTGTCTGGCATCTGGCAAAGGCCCCTTTTCCTTCCTTTCATCTAGCCATCAAGATCACATGAAACAAACAGCACCCAGTGCTCATTTCTGCTACTCACCTGTCCCTGCACTGAAGCCAAGAGCTTCCCTGTGACCTACATTCTGCAGGTCGGGGGAGTGCAGGGAAGCATGGTCCAGGAGGTGGCCTGGGCCCAAATTCCAGGAGCTGCAGGAATCCAGCACAGTCAGCCTGGCTCTCTTCCAGCCAATTTTGCCAGATATAATTTGGCTTCAGCTTGAGGTTCCAAAGCAGTTACATAACCATAATAACCGTAGCGTTTGTAGAAAGCTTTTATCCTTCTCGAAGCACTTTGGCATGCCTCACCTCATTTGATCCTCTCCATAACCTTGAGTGTTAGCAAAGGCAAGGATGAGAACTCCCATTTTATAGATGGAAAAATTGAGGCTTGGAAGGTTTATATAGTTCACCCAAAGTCACACAACTAATAGTGTCAATGTCAAAACTTGGATAAAGATCTCTGCGTTCCTTGCCCTGAGCTTTTCCCACACCACCACTCTAACTCTCTGTAATTAGGCTTTCATCAGGCAAAAGTGGATGGAGCTGCCGTGCGCCAGCAATGCACCAAGGGCCAGGACTCAGAAATGAGAGGCAGAGGCCAATTCAGAAGAGATGCAGGATCAACTATGCAGGGCCCCCAGGCCGGGGCTATGGTGAAGGCGTGAGGGGAGTAGCAAGGCAGGACAGTAACCACCTTGGTCCAGGGTCTCAGGAAGGCTTCTTGGAAGAGGAAATGTATTGATCTGGTCTTAGAGGACAGCTGGAGGTTGTCCAGGCAGAGAGAGGAATGAGAGGAGTTACAGGTTGCAGAAGAAAAAAGCAAAAAGCCACAGTGTGTGAAGAGCTGGGCGTGTCTGGGGTGGGGCGAGGGACTTGGCCTGGCTCCACTCACTCACCTGCTCTCTCATTCATTCATATATTTCTGGAGCACCTGGTGTGGGGCCCCTAGGGATAGCAAGCAGTGAGTGAGCCGATATGATACCTGAGCCTACTGGCCAGATGTGAGCCCAGCTTAGTCAACCTGCTAGCAGATCCCTGCGGGGTCAGGTGGGAAGGGGCAGGAGGAAAGACAGGAGGAACAGGCAGAGGGAATCGTGGAAAATGCGGCAAGGTGGGTCTGGATTTCAGCCTGAGGGGACGGAGCCCTGATGGGTTTTCAGCAGAGGTTTAACAAATCAGATCTGCATTCCAGAAAGAGTGTGCCATGATTAGCTGAGAGGATGAGCTGAAGTCCAAGAGTTGAGCAAGGTGCCCAGAGCAGCCCAGACAAGAAATGCCTGAGTCCTAAATCACGGTAGCATAGAAGAGGAAGTGCTGAATTCAAGACAGATGCAGAGAGAGTACTGGCAGGCGGCTGAGCTACTCTGAAGGACTGACTTGTACCCCTCGGCAGGTGATGATGCTGTTTCTCGGGACAGGGGTGCAAAAGAATTGTCTGTTGGGGTAGGGTGAGGCTGAGGTCGAGCTGAGTGCCAGGGCCCTGTGGACCCCTGGAAGAGGTGCCTATCAGACAGCGAGTGAGATCGGTGTCTCTGGAGCCTGGGACAGAGCTTGGAGCTGGAGATGTGATCTGAGGGGCAGGACTATACATATTTGTAATACTTGGAAATAAACAGGACCTCCTGGGCCAGTGTTCAGAGAGAGGGAAGACAAGATCCCATTGCAACAAACCCCAAAGGCTGTCAAATTTGTTCTTAGATGCCAGGAGTCTACCTGGCAAAATTCATATCATCAGCTCGGGAGAAGAATCAGTGGTCCCAGGAGGGGTGATTGTGAGGGGCTGTGGGGACTCTGACCTGCACTGGGAGTTCTGGGGTCTTTCTAGTCTCTGGACCTCCATCTGAAGTCACCCATGTGCTTCTCTCTCTCTTCTCTCCTTCAGGTGTTTACAAAATATGGGAAGTGTTACATGTTTAACTCAGGCGAGGATGGCAAACCTCTGCTCACCACAGTCAAGGGGGGGACAGGCAACGGGCTGGAGCTCATGCTGGACATTCAGCAGGACGAGTACCTGCCCATCTGGGGAGAGACAGGTGAGCTGTGCACAGGGGCTGGGGCACGGGCAATGGCAGAGGGGTGCAACACCAATCTGAAACATCGACTTGGCTTAGGTGGGCAGTCCTGGCCCACCCTGGGAAGGACTACTCTCCGGCAAGGGTCTGGTGACATGTGTAAAGATGTCCCAGGCATGGGCTGGGATGCCCTGGGTTTTCTCAGCTCTCCCTGGGTGGGGGAGGGGCAGGCCATGGGAATACAGGAGCGGGAAGGTGGGTGGGGGGCAGGGAGGTATGGAGAGGATGCACCGGGGAAGATTTGAAGGAGTAGGTGTGGTGGATCAGGTAAGTGGCTTGACCTCAGAAGAGGAAAGGATGGACCAGCCTCTTCCCCTTCCAGCCATCCTGAATCCAGCTAGGAGTACAGCCAAAAGGAAAGCAGGCTCCTGCCCAAAAGGAAGGTGGAGGGGCTGTAAAGTATTGGAAAACCAAAGCATGGACTCAGGGGCCTGGGAGCTGGTCTATGTGAGCTGTAGGGGGTCCCATGTGTATGGGTCTTGACACCTATTTAATGCATTCATTTATTTATTCAGCAAACTATTCAGTAACCATGTATACTGTCTCAGGCTTTACACCAAAGTAAGGATGTTAAAGTAACAAAGACCAAGTCCTTAATCTGAGCCTAGAGGAAGAGACACACAGTCACAGAGGGGGTTGGTGACAGCACCATAGTGCACAGGGTATTTGGGTGGGGTCTTGAGATAGTCCTGGATTATCCAAGCGGGCCTGACATAACCACAAGGGTCTTGATAAGAGCAATACAGGAAGGTCAGACAGAGGAGCAGGCAGTGTGACAACAGAAGCAGAGATTAGAGTGATGCAGCCACAAGCCAAGGTATGCTGGCAGCCTGGAGTGTCACCAGGAAGAGAGGGTAAAGACGTGACTAAGAAGGGGAAGCATGGAAACGAGATCCAAAGTCAGATTAAGGCTGGTCACCATGGGAGGGTTGTGGGGGGGTAGCAGAGGAACCTGAAGAGGGCAAGAGAAGAGGGGCAGGGGAGGCTCAGTGCCTGTGGCTCAATCAGCTAAGGCACCAGCCACATACACCTAAGGTGGCGGGTTTGACTCCAGCCCGGGCCCGCCAAACAACAATGACAGCTGCAACCAAAAAATAGCCGGGCATTGTGGCGGGCACCTGTGGTCCCAGCTACTTGGGAGGCTGAGGCAGGAGACTCGCTTGAGTCCAAGAGTTGGAGGTTGCTGTGAGCTGTGATGTCACTGCACTCTATCCAGGGGGACAGCTTGAGGCTCTGTCTCAAAAAAAAAAAAAAAAAGAGGGGCAAGGGAAAGAAACAGAGAGGCCCTGAGCCCTCAGCTTGGGGCCAAGGAAGGAGGGGAAGGCCCTGCAGAACAGCCCCGACTTCTCACCACCCCTGCCTCATGATTCCTTTGACCCGGGGGTCCAGCCCTCACCCCCTCATCCAGACAGCTATGGAAAAGAGGAGAAATAAGGAAATGAAATGAATCCTAGAGACTCCACATCAAAGGCCTAAACAGAAGTTAGTTACACCCTTCCAAGGTCCTGTTGGATTTCCCCACCTGCTGTCTTGATTCAGGAGCAGAGGCACAGGTATAGGTGTGCACACACACATCCATGCACATGCCTGCTCTCCATGTTCAGCACACCCATCCCAGATGTCCTCATATAGCACGGTTCCCTGTGTGGATCTGGCCTTGGATCTGAGCACCAGCCACTGACAGAAAGGGCACCCCACATGCTGTGCCCCAAAGCCACAGAGTGTCAGAACAGGAAAGAACCTCTGAGACTGTCTATTGTAGACGGCCTGGCACGTAGCAATGCCATCCTAGAAGGCATACAATGAGGACTGTTCTGACCCAAACTCTGCACCATCACTCATCCCGACTAGACCATGAGCTATACCAATTTAGGACTAACTTATAGCCAGGATTAGGGGTTTCCCACATGCCTGACACTGTGCAGGTCATTGACAGGGACACAGAAGACAGGGATGCCGGTTAGGAACTTGTGCTATATCCCTAAATGAGAGATCAGTCCCTTTCACTTCAGGCCCACAGGTTGTACACAACCCACAGGCCACAGGTTGTACACCCCTGAAACATTTCTTATAAGGTTGGGTTTCTGGGGAAGCAGGCTGCATGGAGGACAGGCTTAAAGGGGTGGTGGGGCAAAAGAAATATGTTAGGGAAGAAACTGATCATTGCTGTCCAATAGAACTTTCTGGGGTGATAGAAATGTTCTCTGCCTGTGTTTTCCAAATAGATTACCCACAACCCCCCATGGTGATTGCACATTTGTCTTTATTTATTATTGGGATTTTTAGAGATGGGGGTCTCGCTCCATTGCCCAGGCTGGAGTGCAGTGGCATTATCATAGCTTATTGTAACCTCCAAACTCCTCAGTTCAAGTGATCCTCCTGCCTCATTTTCCCAAGTACCTGGGACTGTAGGCACCTGCCACAATGCCCAGCTACAACTGAGCATTTGAAATACAGATAGAACAATGAGGAATTGAATTTTTAATATGATTTCAATTGTATTAATTTAAAGTTAGATAGCCATGGCGGGGGGGAGGGGGGGAGGCGGTAGTGGCCACCATTTTGGGTCGCAATTAGTGGTGGCTTTGGTTGGCTTCTTGGATTTTGGTTTTTTTTGAGACAGAGTCTCACTATGTCACCTTCGGTAGAGTGCTGTGGTGTCACAGCTCACAGCAAACTCAAACTCTCGGGCTTAAGCGATTCTCTTGCCTCAGCCTCCCAAGTAGTTGGGACTACAGGCACCCACTGCAACACCCAGCCATTTTATTTTATTGTTGTTGTCATTATTGTTTAGCAGGCCCAGCCAGGTACAAACCCACCAGCCCTGGTACATGTGGCCAGCGCCCTAACCACTGGGCACCGAGCCAGCTTCTTGGAATTTTTACCTTGAAGCCACCTCCCAGCATTCCTCAGGGGTTGCAATATTCCTCATTCCTGGCTTCCCCCTCACCATAGCCTAGAGTGACCAGCAGAACTCCTTGCCCCTATTTGCCAGAGAAGGAGGCTGAGATTCAGTCACTTCCCACAAGCAGGGCCCCTGAATTCTCACATCAGGGCCACCTCCATAGTTACCTTCCTTCAGGCTGAGAACCCATTGAGCAAGGAGCTGCCTCTTGGAGAATCTGGTTATCTCAAAGTCCTGGGCTGGTGGGGGTGAGTCCTACATGGACGAGGATGAGACACAGGCTCTGGCAGGTGAGGAATGATTGTCCAAGAAGCCCCCAGAAGAGGCACAGACACATCTACTGTTTGGTCATTGCTCCCGAAGACTGTGGGTACAGCGAGGCCCAGCCCTGCCATGGCCATCAGAGGCAACCTTCCTGATGCACCGAGCCAGCTGGCCTCACAATGCCATCTTCTTTCCTTGAGATTCCTACCTCTCTGTCCCCAGAGGAAGGAGCCAGGGCCTCACAGGAGGTATTTGGGTAACCATGGAGAAGAAAGGAACTAAAGTGTGGCTGTTGAGGGAGTGGCACAGGCAGCTTGATGGCAGAGGCAGCAAAGGAGGACAGGAAGAATGGCATGATAGAGTCAGACAGACCTCAGGTCAAACCCCAGCTCTTCCTTTCCTATCTCTGTGACTGAGGACAGCTGAATGAGCCTCAGTTTCCTTATCTGTAAAATGGAGATGAACAAAACAAATAAAACCCGGTAACTTTGCAGCTTGGCTGTTAAGTTCAAGCGAGAGCTCTGTGCACACAGTCAGCAGTGGAAGGATGATCATGACCCCCAGTAGGTGGGGGATAGGCAGAAAATCCCAGAGGCAGAGGGTGTTACAAACATCTCACACTTTGGGAGTCTGAAGTATCTCAACATCCGGAAGGCCCATTCTGCTCTAAGCAGAGTCCCTAGTACATTCTTCCTGCCACATAGATATCATTACCTCTCAGATATTTAAGGAGGAAACAACTCCTCTGGACATAATTCTGACCAACAGGAAGGATCTTTAGGGAAAGTGGCAATGGTTCACAAGGCCATGGTCAACACAACGCACCAAGAAGTGAGTTAGAGAAAGGTACCCCCTTTGGTTACACCCAGACCATGGATGACTCTATGAAAATTATCCAATATATCCCTTCCTCCAGGCTGGCAATGCTCTTGGGCAAGCACCCCTGTGTGGGGTACCCTGGTAATATACCATTTTAAAGAAGGTGGGCTCAATCACTGGGAGACCTAGAGGGTGTACCCTAACATGGTCCCTATGAAATGTCAAGAGTTTGGGATATTGCATGTCACATGAAAATAAAAAGGACCTAGGGTCCAAAAAGAATCAAGGGAACCCTGATTAGACAACATTAAACACATTTTATTCATCATAGGGATTTGTGATATGCTGCATCTTAAATTTCCCAGATAGGAATATTGCATGCAGCACCTATTTCCCAAATACCTTTGACCGTGGAAACCTCCTTTTTTATGAAGATCTCACAAAATGCACTTTCAGAAAAGCTGTCCTGGACTATAGAAGTGCAGACTTCATGGCCAGAGGTTTCTAACGGAAATTAAATTGAAGACAGGGGGGAGGTTGTTAAAAATGAAATTCTGTATAGAAACCTCTGAGTGACTTCAGAGATAAAAGAAATAAGCAGTGGGTTATCTAGGTTGCACATGAGAGAAACCTAAATCAAACAAGCTTAAGCATAAAAGGAATTGTTTTGCCCTGGGAACCCAAGACAAGCTTCAGCAACCAGCCAGCAGGAGGGGCAAGGATGCAGGGCCAGAAACAACTGGAACCAAGGGCTCCTACATCCTCGGTTCTCTCACTCTTCTCTCCGAATCCCTTTCATTCTTTCTCACTAGAGGCACAGGCTTTTTCCACACACTTTTTTTTATTTTCATACATATCTCCCAATAGATCCTGAGTTTTATATTTTACAGATTCCACCACCAGCAGGAGACTGTTTTGACTGTGGCCTGCTTGAAAAAAAAAAAAAAAAAAACAGGGAAGGGAATCATTGGCCCAGGTCCAGTCAGGTGCCCGCCCCTGGACCAATCAACAGTGAGCAGGGGCATGAGTTCCCACATAATAGTGCAACCCCTGAGGAGGCTGGGTGAGGAATGGTTAGAAAAGGAGTTCCCAAGAGAACAACAGTGCTGGGCACATAGTCCCATGAATGGCCACACAATGGGAGAGGTGAGGTTGAGAGTGAATTTAATTGGAGGAAACCAGAATCAGTCTGCAGGGAGCTCTCTGAGGAACTCAAAGTCTAAATGCATTCAAGTGTGTCCAACCTCTGGCCCATGGGCTGCACACGTATGATTTGAGGCCTGTTTGGCTTATCTGTGATGTCAGATATCACAAAAAGCATGCACAGACCAGTTTTTGGTTCATCAGCTTTCATTGTTGTTTGTGTATTTAATGTGTGGCCCAAGACAGTGCTGCTTCTTCCGATGTGTGGCAGGGGGGAAAAAAAGGCTGGACACCCTTGGTTGAAAAGACCATATGTAGGCCCCTTCTTTTCTCATCCCTTTTTATCTTTCATTTACTCTAATGAAATACTCTTATTTTATCAAATACAATCAGCCTTGATTTCCCCAAAGCCCAGTGTTAAATAAGCATAAATGCAATAATATATTAGATATAATTTTAAGCAAAGGAATTATTTTTGAAAGATGTGCTATACTAAGAGTAAAGACCTGGCACCCAGGATCCCTCTGAGCTCATCACCTCCTACCAGCCATGTTAACTCGGCTCTAGTCACATGGGCTTCCCTGCTGCTTCCAGGATATTCTTCCTTTAGGACACCTGCATCTGCTGGTAATCTCTGCTTAGAATTCACTGCTCAGATATCCGGGGGCTAGTTGCCTTCCTGTATCAAGCCTTCACACAGATATCGATGGCACCTCAGTGAGGCCTACCCTGACCACCCTGTTTAAAATTGCAACCCCACCCCTCCATATCTGCTTGACCTTTTCTTATTTCCATGGCCTGTATCACCTTCAAGTATGCCATATAAAATTCACTTGTTTATTTTTCATTCTCTGCCCCTTTCAAGAGGTCAGGGATCTTGGCTATCTGGCTCACTGATATATATCAATGATAAATCTGTGTTAAGACAAAAAAAAATTACTGGAATTGTGCACACTGCTAGGGCCAGGACAAGGGAGAAGCTGATGTTAATGAGTAGCTGCGCTGTGTGCCAGGAACATTCCCGCTTACCCTACTGACAGGGCATTATAATCCCCACTGAAGGATGAGGACGTTGGGGCCCAGAGAGATTGTAAGCTTTCCAAGGGCACACTCCTGGTAAGGTCGTGAACCAAGCTGAAGACCCATATCCAAACCCAAAAGGGATCACCAAACTCCTTGAATATTCAAAATGCGATTGCAGAAGCACTGCCATGAAAACAGCTCAGGGAAAAGGTTCTGCGAAGTCTCTGGTGAGAGGACGATATAATGATAGGTCTGCCCTGGTCCTCCTTATCTATTTTTTTCCTCTGTTCTTTTCCAAAAGCATAATTGTTATATTGAAAGAAAGTTTTAGCACAGTCCCCACATGGAAAACAGACAAAAGCAGAACATCTCTGGCTCAACTGGAGATGGGGATCCTGTTTGCTTTCTCCCTACTTCCAACCCCAAGGAACTAAGGGAGCCAAGTTTGAAAACCACTACATGGGTAATGGAATTTTATTGTTATGAAAAGTGTTGCTTGGTTCTATGGCTGTGTCCATCCCAGAAACCAACTCAAAGCATCTCTGCCTTCTCCCGGGATGATGAAAGAAGTTTGTGACATTTTTGCAGAGCACCAGACCCTCAGGGAAGATGGCAATCTAGCCTTCTGATTAAACCCTGTGGGTTGAACATATACATTTACGGGAGGCCTCTTTCCCAAACCCCACATAAGTGACAATTGAGGATTTTTCTTTTAAGTGTAAATCCGTGGGACAGAGAAGGTAGAAGAGAAAACAGCAGTGAGTAGATGTGAGCAAATTGGGGGACGATATAAAGCAAAGGGTCAGGGGCAACTGAGGTGTCAGAGCAGACAAGGCTGAAAACTCAGGGTCCACTGAGAGAGGCCAAGGAAAGTCAGGAGTTCTCACCCTAGAATGCTCAGAAAGGATCAAGAATTTAAGGCACTCCCACTGCTGAAGACAGGGATTAGAGGTACAACTCATCCCAGAATTAGTTAAAAGTCCCGAAAAGGAGCTGTTAGTTCCCCAGATAGCTGCCCACAGCCCAAAGCAAACAGACAAACATCTCTCCCTATACCCCAGCCCCAGCAGAAGATAATATTGAAACAGGATTTGGGGAGATCAAGCCCAGCTGAGGAGCTCTACAAAAATTCTGCCCATTGAGTAGCAAGAACCTCAGTCAGACTAATCTACCCCATCCACCCCTGAGCAGAGGTCTGGATGATCCCGTCCCACAGAAACTGACAAGCTCAGAGGAAAGAGCCACAGATATTAATAGTTGGAAGTCCTCAAACAGCCTAGGTAGGTCCCCTTAGAGTGATAAGTTCTTCCTAAGTCCACAAACACACAAGGAAAGGCTGGGCAGCCTCTAACAACCTCTTAACTAGGAAGGGATAAAGAGCCAGACATTTGAGGGAAACCACTGATAGGAAAGGATCCAAAACCAAGTGAGAAAGAAACATTGAGGAAATAAAGACAGTGGGCAACAGCACAAAGAGAGCCGACTGATTGTGTTCAAATCCCAGCCATACCATTAACCAGCTGTGTGACTCTGGGCAAGTTGCCCAACCTCTCTGAGCTTCAAGTTACTTAACCTCTCTTTACCTCCAAAATGAGAACAATAATATTATGTACTTCATAGGGTTGTTAGGAGGATTAAAATGAGTTAATATTTATGAAGTGTTTAGAAAAGTGCCTGGTTAACATTAGACAGTATGTGTTTGATAAATAAAAAATAAAGCAGGAAGCAGAAGAAAACATCAAAACACTTTAATTAAAATTCTCAAGAGAGATAAGAAATGTTACTGCATCCATAAACACAAGCACAGGATGCTATTAAAAAGGAACATTCAGAGAAGAAGAAATTAAATTTAAAAATATCATTGCAAACATTTTTTTTAAATCCATGGAAGGATTGGAATTGATGACATTCCCCCCAAAAAAGTAAAACAAAAAAGATGAATAGGTGGAAATTGAGAGAGAAAGAAATATGAAAATTAGAGGATCAGCCCAGGAAGTCCAACACCCTAATACTAGGAGCTGTAGAATAATTAAACCAAAAGAATGGAGAAGAGGACGATGACAGCAAAACTTCTCAACTGAAGCATGATTTTCTAGAAGATGAGGAGTTCACCAAGTCCTGCCGGCAATTATGGCAAAACAACCAGATCGAGTCATATCCTGGCAAAATTCGGGCTAAAGGAAATAAAGAGAAAATTTTCCAAGTGTCCAGAAAGAGAAAACAAATCACACACCTGAGATCTGGAATCAGAATGGCTCAAAACTTCTCACCAGGAGCAATAGAAGCCAACAGATGCCGGACTGATGCCTTCAAACTAGGAGACAAGAATTGCTTGTCTAAGATAGAATTCTATACCCAGCAAACTACAAAGAGTAAGGGTAGAATTTGGTTTCAACGACGTCTGTCTCCCACAAAGACTTTTTCAGGAAGTTACCGGTATATGCAAATGTAAATCAAGAAAGAAGATTGTGTAAGCCAGAAACAGGGGATCTGACCCAAGGAGAATTCCCAGAGAAGGATGAAGAGAAGAACCAGGATGACAGCTGAGCAGGAGGTCTAGAGCCAATCATTCCAGTCTGGAGCAGGACGGTGCGGGCCCAGCAGGGATGCCCTTACGATCCCGCTGGCTGTACTGAGAGGTGTTTTACAGCTCACCCACAGAGTCTGGGGTTTCTAGTGATAGGTACCCAGCAAGCCAAACAAACCCACAAGGGGAAAGCAAGGCAAAACAGAACAAGACAAAAAAGCAAGAAAAACAAAATAGTGTCACAAGAAAGACGATAAAAACATTATATACCACAAGGCTGGGCTGGGGACAATATTTATAGAATGATAGTTATGTAAAATCTGAATAATGATTTAACCAAACCATCATATACCTATATTCAGAGGGTGGCAGCAAAGGAAATGTGGGGAAATACCTCATCTAAGGAGCTTAGAGCCTCATCTCCTGTGATTAGGTAGGAAATGCAGCTAGGATAATATGATCGTGGATGATTCCTACGTGGTAGGAATTCAGTAGATAGGATCTAAAAGTTTTTAAAAACCAAGAAATAACTGCCAATCAGTTAACATCCGTGGAAATAAACCTCTAAAACAGTTAGCTGAGAGTTGTTACTTCTGAGAAGCGGGACTCAGGGAGTAGGCAGAGGTGGGGCAGGAAGCTGCTGTTTTTCATTAGAAGCCTTGCAGTACCATTTGGCCTTTTAAATTATGTACATATATTGCTTTGATAAAAATACAAATTAAATTAAAAATAATCATAAATGTTCAGAGTAGCTGGAAGGCCTGAGCAGCTATCAGGGGTGGCACGTTTCCTATCTCCCATTACAAATGGGATGTAGCAAGAGTGGATGCTGATGGTTGCTATGGTTTCTCTGACATCGCCGCTGCCAGGAAAAAAATACTTGTGGCGCCAGGTCCTAAGGACCTCCCCAGAATGAGAGGAGCAGGCTCTGGCCTGGATTCTGAGGGTCCAGAGCATAGGGATGGGGAGTAGCCAGCAGAGACACTGTGCTCACTCTCTGAGTGGGCCTCCGTGCTGGATGGGGGTCTCCACCGGCGCCATAAATCAGAAGCGCTGTTGGAGGCAGCTGTCTGTGAAGCAGCCAGAAGGAACTTGACTTTTATCAATCTAGGAAGACCTGCTTAGAGCACATGCTAAGTGCTAGGCAGAAAATACAGGGTGGACATAATTGCATACAGGTTCATGTGCAATTTAAAACAGTTTAACATGGTAAATTGCGCACGAACTTTATGGAACCCTGTATATGTGATCTAGTTAAAACTCCCAGCCAGCCAGGAGGTGATCAGAGGAGGACATCTAGAAGCAGATGAGCGAGACCTGCTTATGTCTCCTATTTAATAAATCTCCATTGAGTACCTACTAGGTGCCAGGCACTCCAGTGATAAAGATAAAGGTTTTTGAAGATTTTACAACCTAGGGAATACCTTGTGGGCTCTTTTTATACAGTAGTTGGAAATTCATCCATCCAACAGCTTTCATGCTTAAGGAGTGCCAGGCATTTGCAGTCGGGTCAGGCGACATGGGAATAATTAATGTCATCAAGTGCTAGAAGATAGATGGAGAACAAAGGAGGTGAGGGTCAGTTCTGGAAGGCAGGAAAAGAGGACCTTTGGAGAGGGGATGACCTTGCTTTTAATCTCAGGTTTATTTGGCAGGAAGCTTTGCAGTATGTAGGAGTTAGAGGAAGATGTGGGGTCCTGGGGAGATGAGGTCTCAAGCAGAAGGAGGAGGATGAGGAGCAAAGGCCAAGACTGGCCTAGGGCTATGCTGGCATCTGGCTTTAGGGATGAGACCTGGGGTTGGAGAGGTAAGGAGAGATCAGGTCACCAGAGGCCTGATGTGTTCTGCTAAAACATACAGGGGTGCCCCCCAAAACGTACACACATTTTAAGAAATCTTGTTGGAATTCCCAGAAAAGCGTACATATTGCCAGGAAAATGGATGTGTACCAGTAACTGTACCTTCCATTCAACCTCAAAAAGTTAATAACGTGGATAACATTGCTTAAAATATGTGTACATTTTTTTTTTAGCCCCCTACGTAGATGTTCTCCCATGAGTCCTGATACTCCAAGTATGGTCCTCTGACCAGCAGCATTGGCACCACCTGGGAGATGTCGGACACGCAGAATCCCAGGCTCAGCCCACCTGTACCCTGCCCTGTACCTGGGTCCCCCAAGTGACTCTTTCAAGTGTGAAAAGCTCTCATCTAGACCTCTGTTTCCCACCATTTGGAAGGATAAGAATGTCTTAACGTCAAAAATATTTCTCAGCCATCACCCCCACAGGAAAGCTATCATGCTTTTCTTATTCATTGATTGAGAAAACATTCGATAACAAAAAGTCACTATGCATGCAGTAATGCTTTGGATGATTTTGAATTCTATAATCACACCACAATCTATATACATGATCTGTTCCGCAATCTGGTTGTACCTCACTTCTGCCGTCAGTGTGTGTAAACAGAATTTTTATAAATAGAACCTTAACCATCCACAGACTTCCCCTATAATTTCGAAGACTTTCTGGTAACTTTTCAAAAGGGTATTATCTCCTGGACACCAGTCGCCCACCCAGAATCATCAACCTTCTTATCAAGTAATTTGCAATCTCTGAGCCTAAACGTACTGGGGAAACTCATTATTTAAAGAATCGTTGGGGTAAATCATCTTGTAATGAGACTAACCCCAACTCCACATGCGGTGCCTTCAATAATGTATGTTTTGAAAATATTGTGTTTAGCAGTAATGCAAGGGTAGCCACACTTCTCGGTCACAGAACTGAGTCCTAACGTTAACTATCTCCTTCCCCAACGTGGGTGCATCACTCTACAGTGTATAAAGAGCTCTGCCAGCATCCTGGCCTCCGATCCTCTTCACTCTCATGACATAGGGAAGTTCTAATCGTGTAACAGATTTAACAAATGCAGTAAGTGCTCCCCAGTACGTTCAGCGACAGTGCCATGATCTCATGGCTAAAAGATATTGGAACTAGTGTTTGAATCCACATCTTCTGATTTGATCCTCCTTGGTTCTTTCCATCAAAAGCTAGTGTTCCTTCATAAAAAATTTTTTTAAAATGTTGCTTTAGGTAACACTCAGTTCTACATAAAGTATTAGTCTCTGCCCTTGGATGTCATAAGGTCTTTGAAATACCAGTGTGCTCCATGAGTCTCCAGGAGAAACTGAAGTTTGCAGCATTCACCAAATTCTTGTGGCCACTTGAGACCATCTCCTGGATCTCCAGCCACTCACAAGAGCATTGCTGTGTCACGGTGCTGCTGCCCTGGACAGACAATTGCAGCCCATCCCACGTGTTGTTGATTTTCTTCTTCTGGAAGCGTGCCAAGCCTCAAAATGTCACCTGTGAGCAGTCAAGTGTGAGCTTGCCCATCTCCAGGATGGTTTTGGATCTTTTTACGGAGGATGCCACTTTCCTGGGCCTCCCTGACAAGGGGAGGTGGGAGAGGAAGAACAAGATGCTCGCTGTCCAATTTTAGAGAGACTGCAATTGGTGAGCTCCTTGTGCTGTCTCTAGAAAATTCAACCTCTGCTGACTTGATGTGAGTTCTGAACAGCTGTATATTTTTTTAAATCTATTTTGTAGAAGATTAAAATGAGATGCAGTGAGGTGAAGAGATTTGCACATGGTCTTCAGCTCATAGAATTTTAAAGCTAAAAGTCACCTGGGAGATGGGTCCCCCCTTCCTTTTAACAAAGGGGAAACTAAGGCTCAGAGAGGCAATGTAACTTGCCCGAGATCTCATAGCTATTAAGTGGAGCAGCTTAGAGTCAAACCCAGGGTCTCTGTGATTTCAGAGCCAGGAATTTCCTTGAGGTCTTTTTCTGCCTCTCTTCCTAGGCCTTGGGACTCTTTGGAGCCTCTTATTGACCACAGACAGCATTCAGAAGGTCGTTCCCATTAGGGCTCTCTAGGACTAGGCCTAGGACTCTGGTCCCCATCACTGTCTCTGTCCCACACTCACTGGGCTTTCCCGGGAACTCTGAGATGGACAGACACAGGCTGCTGAGCCCATTGTAAATTAAACTGTCTTTCCCTCCATCCCTGCCCAGCTTGGAACTTACTGGCCTGTCATCTGGGACTAGTGCTGCTTCTAGCTAACAGACAGCAAAAGAGGGTGAAGAGTCAAGAGACTCAGACCCTGGGCTCTGCCCTGCTGCCACCTGCCCTGGGAGTTTGGCCTCTCCTCTGTGGACCTCAGTGTCCTCACCTGAAAGATAAAAAGTTAGTTGAATTAGTGTCAAGGGCTCTCCTAGTTCCAAAACTATGTAGCCTCAACTCATAGACTCTGGGCTTGTCCCTTCCTTTCTTTGAGCTTTGATTTCTTTATCTGTAAAATGAAGATAACAGAAAAAAATAAAATAAAGTTTAATACCACACAAAATAGAGATACTGACACCGGCCTGGAGACTGCTGGGAGGATCCAGGAAGGTGAAGTCTGTGTGTAAACGCCAAAGCTTACCTCACAGTTGCCAGAATTGTTGTTTGCCATGTCCCAGAGGGATGCAAAGCTCAGTGGCTCAGGACCCAGATGGAAAAGTCCCAAAGGATCCAAACCAATGCAGAATATCACCAGTGACACTGGAAAGCAGTAAGCATTTGGGCAAAGCCACGAGGCGGAGGCTGCCGGCCATGTAGCTCAAAAGACAAGAGTTTGGTTCTGGATTTGCTCTGTGTGGCTAAAGTAGGCTGAGGCCTCTGAGCCTTTGTTTCCCTATCCATACGATGGGAGAGCTACCTGCTATGTTTTGGGGTAACTGCGAGGGGTAAATGAAATGGTCAGCTGGCCTCTGACCATGTCCCTACCACTCTGGCTGCCTGGATGTTCCTGCAAGTGGGCCAAGGGCATCCCTATTCCAGGGTGTTTGTACAAGGTTTCTGCTGCCTTGGCCGTCCCCTGGCTCACTTGCTAGCTCCACTCAGGTTGCAACACAGCCACTGTCACCTTGAACAACCTCTCCCTGACTCCTGCCCAGGAGAGCCACACCTGCCCCACCCTACTCTGCTCTGCTTCTCCTTGCCCTAGTGGGCAGCAGCCTGGCATTTCAGCTGCCGGGATTGTCACCCATCTCTCCGCCCCTCTCCCCCCACAGCATGAGCTCTGGGAAGACAGAGACTCTAGTGGGTCTCCTGCTAGAGCCCCAGCCCTTGCCAGCAGTACGTGCCCACAGCAGGCATCTGACGCCCGACTGTCCAGTGGCTGGGAGGATGGATGTGGAATGGTGTAAAGCACCCGGCTCCACGGCTGGTCCTCACACGGGTCAGCTCTTTCTCTCTGCTGTCTGAACTCCAAAGCAGCAGCTCAGGAAATGCTTTAGAGAAATTGGAAGAAATAAAGCAGTGGCCCTTCATCTCAGAGACACTTTCCCTCTTTCCCACTCTCTCTCTCCATGTGTCTCTTTCTCTTCTTCTGTCTCTCATGCACATGACAGGCGTGTGCAAGCCTGCATGTGCGCGCGCACACACACACACACACACACACACACACTTTTCAGTCCCCAGGAAATGCACAACAGCAGGTGGACAGTGGCAGACAGAGGAGCCACTGCAGGGAGTGAGTGGCCCAGCGGCCTGATGGGCTGGCCCCTCCCCAGCCTGGCTGACAGCTGCAGACTGGGACTCTGCAGGCCTCCTCCCTGATCACCCAGAACAGTGAGTCCCAGAGGAAGGGCCTTGACAAACCAGGTTCCCAGTGTTCAAGCCACATGATTTCACAGGCAGCAGAGACCAGGAAGACACCAGCCATACAGGCAGTCACAGCAGCCAGGTCCCTACAGGTGGGCATCCCAGGCAGGGCCCCTGCCAAGCCCCCATGAGCTCATTCGCCCCTGGCTGTAAGTTCCTACACAGCCTGCCACCTACCCATAACTTACCGTCGGCTGCCTCAGCACCGTGGCAGGGGTCCTCACCCCTATGTGGACCAGCTTGGGTGCAAACTGACCACTAGACCTGGACAAATCCACTCACCTTCCAACATTTCAGTGGCACATCTGGAAAACAAAGGGGGTGGGAGGTCAGCCAGGCACTTAGCCACCTCAACGAGCATTACTGTGCCAGGCACTGTGCACATAAACATAAATAAAACATTGACCCTGTTCCCAAAGTGTCGCTCGGTTTTAATAGAGAAAGAATTAGGACCAAGTGTGAAGTGTATTCCCAAATACCGAACATTGGGCCTAATGGAAGGAAAGCTTCGAGAAGGTGGTGATAGCCAAGCCGGGCAGAGTTTAACCTAGTGGAAGGTGAGAGGAAGAGCCAGACTGGGTGGAGAGATGGACCGAGAGAAATGTAAACACAACCGATCCAGTGGGATTCTGTAGAAAGCCGGGAATACTGAACTGATAATGGCACAACAGAACACTGAGTTCCTCTTAAGCAGGAGACTCTGCTAAGGGCTTTCTATGCAATGTCACATTTAAGCCTCACAGTAGCCTTATGAAGAAAGATCCATTTTTATGTTCACACCCATTTTACAGATGTGAAAAATGAGGCTCCAAGAGAAGAAATCACTTGGAGTGATTGGACTGGACTTGACTTCAACCTGCCTGAGCCCAGAGCCCTGGGCATTTGGCCAACTGACCCAGGCTCTCTCTGGTTCTGACACTCCACGTAAAAGAGGCTGCATCTGCCCCTCCCTCATGATGCCTGACTCTCTTATTTGGGAGGGGGGTGATCTATCTTCAAGATCGTTGAAGAAGTATGGAGTAGAAGAAGGGGTGGAACTACAGTAAGGTGGAGGGCAGGGTAAAACCTACAAGCGGGCAGTTTTCAGCCCATATCAGGATACTCTTTGAAAACTATGGGTTTCCCCTGAAGGGAATGAGGTCTCCATCCCTCAGAGTACTCAAACATCATGGCTGTTCTTCCCTGAATGGGGCCACAGAGGGGGTTCCTGCTATCTCTCAGCAGATAAGTGAGAGCCCATGGGAGGTCCACCCATCAGGAACCAACAGCACCCTCTGATTGGGTACTAGAAGAAGAGATTAATCAAGAACTGTTCACAAAGGCGTGGGCAAGATTTAGGAAAGCAAGAGTGAAATAGTGTGATGCCCTCAGGCTGGGAGCGAGGAGAACCGTGACCACAAAAAAAGTGGCTGGTGTCTGGACCCAAGGAGAGAGCAGTAGGAAGAGCTGCTCCCCAACTCCCCCACCCACCCAGAACTGTGGCCTTCCAAAGGGACATGCAGCTAGCCCACAGTGCCCCAGCAAGGAGAGTGGAGAGAGTGAACGCTCCAGCCTGACTCTCCTCTCTCCTTCCAGCTTCCCGCCTGGGCCCACCACTGCCTGATCCCAACCAGAAGCCAGAGGGCAAGGAGCCTCTCAGTACAGTCTCTGCAGCTCAAAGTCGCAGTGTGGGAACGGAGTAGGGGAGCACGAGGGCAGGAGCACAGCGAGAAGCTTCCTGCATAGGGCCCTTACTGGACCACGAGACACCCCCACATGGCTGGCTGCCCGCCCACCCTCTCCTCTCAGGCCATCTGGGCAGTTAGGGTCCCCTCACCCAGCCCCTGCTGTAAAGTCATGTTTTCCAAAACAAGATAGCTTCACATCAGCACATCCCCTGTCTGAGCCTAGAAAATTCCCCAGCTTTTCAGAGACACTTTTCTTCCCACTTTTCTCCAGCATTTATTTCCTTGGTGTATTTCCCGTAATTTGCAAAGATTAAAGATTTAAGCTTCTTTCATTGTGATGTACAGCCCCTGTGCACAACCACGCAGTCTGCCCCTCTCTCCTGCCTCCTCCCGCAGAGCTCCCAGCTCCTTTCTGCACCCACAGAAAAGGCACCCCTCTCCCCCGCCAGGTAGATCCCACCGTGTGCCAGCCATGGCCACGCTCCTGAGAAGTGCTGGGAGAGTCTGGCTTCTGCAAGTTGGACTCTGCTATACCCCAGTCGTCTGGATGTGGCATCTTCTTTCATGTTGAGCTGTCTGGGTTTCAGCTTGGTCCCAATTAACAAGGGCTCCCAGCACCGTGTATGTACCAGTCTCCATTCCCCTCTGCTCTCTCGCTCGCTTGCTCTCTGGGGCCGCAAATCCTGGCACTCACGATGTGTAAACAAATCCTTCTCTGCATTAACAGCCTGCACTCTTTGAAGAAACTCAGTGTTGAATTATTCGGTGATGAGAGGGATATCAGGATGTGAATGATTCTGTCCAGCGCCAATGTGGGTTATTACCGAGGTATCACACAGGGCCGGGCGCTCAGAGAGGCAACAATACGCGTGGTTGAGGGCTCTGCGACCACCATCTTGAAATTCTTTTATTTTCTAAGAAGAATGTTGACTTCTACAGATTTTTTAACTAATTTACTGGTTAACAATAGTTTTTTAAGGAATCCTGCATTTTCATTTTGCACTGGGACCACAAACGACATGAGCAATCTCCCACTGTTGTTGCTGCTATTGCTGTTGCTGTGTGTGAACTCCCATCTGCCTATCAGTAGGAGAGGCCTCCTGGGTTATGAGGTGCTGGTATTCCTCAGTATCCACAAGGACGTGGGCAGATCTCAGCTGGCCAGAGGGCAGGGAACAGCAGACACACTCGTTTGCTCCATTCAACATGTACTGAGCTCTGTAAGCCACTGTCTAGGGGCTTTAAGGGATATGATAATGAAAACTCCCTCTCCTCGGCCTCCATTCAGAACCCCAGACCTATGAACCAAGGCACTTGGTCACATCTTATTGGAGTCCGGAATCAGAACCGAGGAGACTGGCTCCTCACCCCTACACAGCTCCTGACTCACTACGTGAGCCTGGGAGAGTTGCTTCCTTTCCCTGGACTCATTTTCCCAAATGTGGCTGACTTCAGATAAGCCAGAGCAGAGTGTCTGGAAATGCAGATTCCCAGGCTCTACCCCGGAGTGACTGAATCAGACTTTCTAGGTGTGGATGCTAAGAAGTGGTACTCAAGCTCTCTAGGTGACCTACATGCTCTCTGGCCTGAGCCCTTCTGAGGTAGAGGGTCTGATGTCCCCTTCGCTCTACTGGTCTGTGTGTAGTAGCTTCAGCTTTCACGTGGGTGTTCACATCAGGCCCAGGCAAGTGGAGAGTGAGGGCAGGTGTGAGGCCAGAGACAGGAGCTGCGGCTGCTACAGCCTGGACCGTAACCCGCAGAGACGCAGGGGAAGTTCTGGTGAGGAAGAGGCACAAATACATCCAGAGATGTGGGATAAGGCCTTGGGGAAGCTTGGGGGGTGGGCAGGGCAGCAGGGGACATTGAGAGGGACATCTGGGACTGCCATTGTGGTCCGATCATGAACATGCACCATTCTGCTGCCTAGAACCCTGCCCCGATCACCCAGCACCCACGCACAGGGGTCCCTCCAGAGCACCGGCTCAGGGAGGAAGGACAGCAGGGTCCTTATCACCCCACAGCTTGGAAAGGGACTGCTCATAGACGTGGGTTCTGAAACTGCACTGCTCAGTAAGGTGGCCGCTGGCCACATGTGACTATTTAAATTTAAGCTGCAATTCATTGAAATTAAGTAAAATGAAAAATTCAGTTCCTCAGTCATACAAGTCACCTTGCATAGCCCTCCACAGCAGACAGCACAGGTGACAGAACCTTCTCATCTTCCCAGAGAGCACCTCTGGGCAGTGCTGTCCCAAAGAGAGCAGAAGCCGTAGCCATCCTCTCTCTCCGCCTCACATCCATCCAGTTGTAAGACGTTTATATATTTAAAAAAAAAAAAAAAAAAAAACACTGTAGCTTCAGGAATAAACTAGCCCTTCTTCCAAATCCTAACCCGGCCAGGTTAGCCTTGGGTAGTTTCTAGTAAGGGCAGCATCCAGGACTGTCTCTCCCAGCCCTGGTGGCGTTTCTGAGGGAAGGTTTCCTTCCTCACTTCCCTCCTCTGGCCACAGGTCCTCACCTTTGAGTGGGACTCGCTGGCTGTAAAGCTTTTTCAGTGGGGCTCGCTGGCTACAAGGCTTCTTCGGCTGGGCTGTGTGTAGTAAGCACACAGCTTCAACTGGTCCTGGAAAACAAGCTCTGGCATCTCTCCTGCTCCCTCCCACGGCTCACTGAAGGCACTTGCATCTCAGTTCCTGCAGACAAGCATCCCACAACTCCAGCATCACCTGGGCTCCGTCCTCCCCCCTGCTCCCCGGGCTCCTGGCCCTCTGCCCAGCCCCTCTCTGGGCAGACTTCAGAAAGCATCCAGTCCTCCCTCCCCTGAAGTCCTCCCTGATCTAAGAGCCTTTCTGAGGGCTTTACCTGTGGGGCAGGCACCAGGCCAGGCGCTGGGGCCCTGGAATGAGTAAGACGCCATCTCTCCTCTCTTAAGGAATTCACCATCGAGGGAGACATTGACACAAACTACAGGCATACAGGGACATATGGGCTGGAGTTGGGACAGGGAAATCCAGGTGAAGGAACTGCAGAACAATGGATTGTGCTGGAGGAAGGGGATACAGATCTCCTCTGCACCATCAGCCATATCTGAAAGAATTCCTGGCCGAGGGTCTCTTTTCCTGAAACCCCGTGGCAGCCATTGGACTCCTCTAGACTATGAAAGGCCTGCCGGTCCTTCCTCTCGGTTGTCTGTTGACCAGACCTTTCTTACCATGTACCCCCTGGCCTTGGAATTCTAACCCAGCTCTGGCCCCCTGCCTTGGCTTAAAGCCACCAGGCCTTCCATGGGTCACGCCCATTCCCATGGCTACCCCAGCCCTCCCTCTGAGCCTTCCTCTGCTGGACCAGCTTTAGTGTGTCCCCAAACCCTCCCCAAACCACAGCCCCAGTGCTGACACATCCTCCCTCCTTTTTTCCCTGACCCCCAACCCCATTTTCCCCTCTCCTCTGTATTTCATTCCTGCATTGATCCATCCTCTCTCCATTCTCTTCTTTGAGAACATTCCTTGGTTTGGACTGCATTTTGGCCTTGCCCATTAAGAAGCGAGGGAAGTTTGACTGACACATCTCCCATCCATTCATTCAATAGCCGTCCGCTGAGTGCCTGCTGTACGCCTGGCCCTGTGCAGGACCTCTGAGATCCCGAGAGAAAGCCCAGACCAGCGGTTCTCAACCTGTGGGTCGCAACCCCTTTGTAACAATGAAAATACATCACGGCATTAGGAAGGTGGAGAACCGCTGGCCTCGACCTTGGCCTCAGGATGTTCCAGCCTGGTGGAAGGACCGTCAGATAAAGGATCAGCACACGTGGTGTGGCAGAGGCTTCAGCAGGCAGGTGTGGAAGACACCGTAGAGCCAGAAGAGTGGCTCTGGGGACATGAGAGGGCTCATCTTGGTGACTAACTTTTATTGACTAACTTTTCTGCTGGGCCATGAGCTGAAGGGGAGCATGCGACAGTGGAAATGAAAATGCAGAAGAGACGGTCAGGTGAACAGCCTAGAAAGACATTCCAGGCAGGAGACACACGTGTGTCTGTGCAGAACAGGGGCCGGTGACACCCAACTCAGGCAGCCTTGGAGGCCTCGATCACATAGTGCCTTGAAGCAGAAGGGTGCCCAGAGCAAGGCTGGCACAGGGCGGGCTTATGAGCAAGGGGGAGAGTTATGCAGGTTTGCACTTTGCAAAGCTGATTCTGAAGGCTGTTTGGAGAGTGTGAGACAGAAAAGGAGACCCACTGTGGGCTGATACAGTCCCCTAAGTGGGTTCTTCACTGGTTTCAAGCCAGCTGCCACCTCCCGCTGCCAAGGGCCACTTCTCCTGCCAAAGGACAAATGCGGGGAAGCTTCTCCCCCAGCCGCCCACCTCCTTCTCCCCAAGCCGCAGCTCCAAGGGGTGGGCACGCTGGCAGACAAGCAAGCCCTGCACTTTCATTTCCGCCACGGCGTCATCATGTCATCATGTTTTCTGCCTCTTGATATCTTTCCCTTCAGCTCATGACCCAGCAGAAAAGTTAGTCAATGAAATAAAGGAGCGTATGTTAACCAATTTGATGAAAATACTTCAAATTGTATATAAAACCAGCACACTGTACCCCATGAATGCATTAATGTACACAGCTATGATTTAATAAAAATAAAAAGAAATAAATGCAAAGAATAAAAAAAGAGAGAGAAAGAAAGGAGCTTGACTGACTTCATTATCCCATTCTATAGATTTGGTAACTGAGGCAAGGAGTTGGCCTATCTGACCTTCTCACAGCTGCCGCAACAGATGACCACAAATTTAGTGGCTGAAAACAACACAAATTCATTATCTTAAAATTCTGGAGGTCAGGAATCCAAAGTGAGTTTCACCAGCCTCCACTGATTTGATTTGATTTTTGTTGATGGCAGGGCTGTGTTCCTTTTGGAGCCCCCAGGGGAAAATCCATTCCCCTGCCTTTTCCAGCTTCTAGAAGCTCTGCATCTCCCAAGCCAGCAGCAGAGCATTTTTCCATTCTCTCTCTGACCCTGATGCTCCTTCCCATCTCTTACTGGGACCCTGTGATTACACTGGGCCCACAAGCATAGTCCATGGCCGTCTCTCTGTCTCAAGACCACGTCTTAATCCCATCTCCAGTGTCCCTCTTGCTGTATAAGATAACATCTTCACAGTTTCCAGGGATGAGGATGTGGGCATCTTCGGGAACCTCGATTCTGCCTACCAGACAGCCTTTTTAGCATCTCTTTGAGCTTTCTAATCCCCAGACTCCATGACCATCTGTTGTTACTGACCGTGGCTCTGTCCACCTTTGTTCTTTCAGAGGAAACGACATTTGAAGCAGGAGTGAAAGTTCAGATCCACAGTCAGTCTGAGCCACCTTTCATCCAAGAGCTGGGCTTTGGGGTGGCTCCGGGGTTCCAGACCTTCGTGGCCACGCAAGAGCAGAGGGTAAGTTCCCTGGGCTCCCCGGATGGGGGGTCCTCAGCGTACCCCAGCCACCTGCAGAGGCAAAAGGAGGAGAAATGGCATCCCCACTCTTGGTAGGCTCTGAATCCACCCAGGAGGTTAGGACGGGGCTGAGCTTGGTCAAGGACTTCACGCTGAAATGAGAGAGAGATGTTGACTAACCCCAGTCAATATACCTCCTGAAATTGGACCAAGCAAATTGAATGAGGAAGCCCAGCTTATTTTCCTTTTCACTGAATTGGTTGAAGGGTTTTCTTTTCCAGAACATTCTGTCACAGTAGACTTTGCAAGGTGATTTTTTTAATGGGGTTTTTGGGGAGGGCAGAAGATGCTGAGGGAAACTGCTAACCCGAGTTTGATTTGTTTCATCATTGTGTTAATACAATTCAAAGCAGCCTACAAAGACAAAAGGGCTGAAGGCATCCCTCTCCTGTCACAGGGTTTAAGTGGTGTGAACTCTCATGCTCCGGCTCTTGCCTTCTCTCTCTGATGTAGCCCTGGGAAGGGGACCCCATCCAGCCAGGTCTGCTGCATAGACTCTGTCAGCTGGTGGAGGGAAACGGGCACAGCCTCACGTCAAAGTCGGTCTTACATCTCAGAAGGGAGGCCTTTGCAAACTCTCAGTAGGGAGGGAGTCTCAAAGCAGGACTACAGAGAGACATGGACACCGTTTCTTTCTCTTATCTCCTGGATACTTGGTGTCTCATTTGTCTAGAATAAAAGCTCAAGAGGCTATGACTGGGAGGGAATCCTAAACCAGACCATCCAAGACAATTTGCTGGAGGAGGCTTCGGGCAGAGTGGTGGAGGCATCCAGCCCCGGGGCATGAGCAGGGGAGAACTGGGGAGCACGGTGATGGCCGTGATGGCCTAGAAGGAAAGAAGTATGCGCATACCTTAAGAGCTCAGTTTGTTTTTAAAATCTAATTCAAATGTCATCTTTCATCTAGTCGTGATTGCAGCTATTTAGCCATATTGTAAAGCAAGATCCTGCATTAAAAACTGCTGTTAAATCTATAAATGAGCTATACTTTTGACCCTCTTGGAAAGCGTCAATGGTGTAGGTCTCATAAACTATGAGCTGTACACAATGCCTGGGCAGTGGGTGAAGGCCAAGGGCCAAGGTCAACCTTCACAGCAGCACGTAGGAGGTAAAATGGAAGCTCTGAAACAGGGGCCAGGGTGGGAGGAGGCAAGGAGGCTAGCCTGGCCTCTAAGGGCTCCCAGAGACTGAGACAGGTAGTATGGGCAGAAATGGGTGCCCAAGGGTGTGCAAGGTGGGAACCACGTGATACAACCAGAAAAATGCATCCTTGAGGACAAATACGAAGGGCATGAAGCAGAAAGCAGGGGGACAAGTTTAAGGCTAAAGATTTGAGAATTAGGAAGAGTGAGAACATGGATTACCCTGTAATGGTGAGCCAAGGGACAAGCAGCTTCAGTGAGCCTGGAGCTGTTAGCCTAGGTGGGCTCTTAAGGACCATCAAAGGCAAACAAAGCCAGACACAGGTTGATATAGTAAGAGCAGATTTTAAGTAATGTGCTACTGCAACGGAGAAGGAGGCCCAGCATGAACTGAACCCAATCTGATTTGTATAGAGGGGACCTGTATCTTAAAGGGAGAATGAAGGAGGGGAAGAAGGAATGGCAAGGGCCTGAGCAGAGTCGGGGGAAGTGGAAAATTACAAAACCCAGAGGGGAGTGGGAGTTGGTCCCTGTGAAACCCATGTGGGTTTGCAGACTTGGTGAAGTTAGGCTCTACCCTCCCCAGAGACTGAGCAGCAAGGGCCTTAGTTTCTAGTGTTTGCTAGAACAAATAGTAAATTCTTTTGGCAGCCTTGAGTTTCCTTAGGCAGACCCTTTAAGTGGGGCTGGATTCATTCTGGGGACACCACTTGGAGCTGTTAGAAACTAGGTTAGTGTTCGTTCAAGTCTTCATAAGCCAATTGTTAAGGCCTAGTCAATGAGAGGGCTCCCTGGAGCCCGCCAGGAGTTTGTTCATAAAGAGAACACTTTTCAGCACTCCTTTCTGTTGAGTGAACAAACTCACATCCCTTCAAAGAACCAGGCACAGAGTAAACTAACAAATGTGCGTACAAATTCTTGACTGTCTAAAAGTACATTTTTAACTGGTTGTCCAAGGCAAACCTGACTTTGTTAAATGTACCTGCTGCCACAGTCATGAATTTATTTACTTGTGTTGGCATCTGTGTGGCATAAATGTTGCAGGAAGATGAGGTCCAATGGAGAAAAAGAGCACCCAAACCCCACGTTCATAAGAGGAAGGGCTTTATTCACCAGCCTGGAGCTTACGGCATAGAAGAATTCCAAATGGCCGCGCTCCCCAATTGGCTTGGTCTTTCCCTTTTTATTGACAGTCAAAAAGTTCCACCCGACAGGTACCCTTCTTATTGGCCAGGTTGAATAAAGCAGGAGATGCTATTCCAGCCCCTACAGAACTACAGGATTTCATAGAACTTGGAAATTTCCAAGTTCTAGGAAGTTAAGTTTACAAATTCCCAAGAGCTGAGTCACCAGGGAGAGGACCCAATATTTTAATTTGGGGTCTCAAAAGGGCGGAATAAGAGAGGATGCCCGAGAAGGTTGAGGTCTACGAGGTCTCCTCAAACTAGACTTTGTCCCCGTGATCCTCAGAGAGAAAGGATGTATAGACACAAAAGACTAAACAGAACACAGTTCATTACCCCAGTGGAGATTTTCTTGGCTACTTTTTCTGGGGTTTTTGTGTATTCAGCTCAGTCTTTCCCAGTTCTTTTAGGAGTTCCTGCTAAATGTACGTGCTACAGCGTGCAGGGTGAGCAAACAGCATTCCTTGAAACCCAGGGTGTAACTTCTCCCCCTGCCCCCAACAAAGGCTGGAGAGGAGGAAGTATTCTGGGGGCTGCTGTGTTTCAGCTGCCTGAGAATGTGCTCGCTCCCCATCCCCCACCCCAGCTTACCCTCCATTAGTGACATGGAAGAAATTTCCCAGCTGGGTGGGATGTTGGAGCTGATGACTTCTAAGTAGCCTTAAGTCCCTCTTTCTCTTCCCTATATGAAACAGAAGGACTCCCCGTGGTGAGGAGGATGAGAAAAATAGAATCTCTTCCCAGCTTCAGAGGGCAAATTTGTTGTTTGCTTTGAAGTATAGTCTCAGAAAATCAGCCCCATTCATATGAGTATTTTCATGATTATTACAACTAATAAGATATTTGTTAAACGTTTTACAGTCTTCAAAGCATTTCCGCATCATCTCATTTCATCATTTCATTTATATTAATAGAAAAGTACAAAAACACATCCCAGAGCGAAATCTAATAATACGTTATGTTTACATGTAATATAAAAGAGCATATTCATAGGAAATAAGACTTGAAGGAAAGAAGCCAAAATACCCACAGCGGGGGAATTATGAATGATTTATTTTCTTTCCTGGGCTTTTCGTGTCTTTTATAATGGGGGTTTGTTCTAGTTATTCATTCAGCGATATTTGTTGAACACCTACTATGAGTGGGGCAGTGGAGATACAGACCCCGTCTCTGCAGAGATTAGGGGTTTCTTCAACAAAGGGAAAAAATAAGGATAAGCCAGGTGTAATTTGGCAATCGTTCCCCGTTTGTATGTTCTCATCCTGCCAGGATGCTAACCTACCCTGTTGACATGGTCCTCAAACATGGAATTTCTCTGATTGTTAGAGGCCTTTGTTTCCACATTGTAACATGGCTGAAATCAGGATTTGTTTTATAGTCAAACTAGTCTTAACAATTACAATGGACAGTATCTTTCCTTCTTGGTGGCCCATAAAATTATGCTGCGTCTCACAGTCTGTGGCACATCGATGAAATATGGCAGCACCTGCATCACCCTTAATCCAGGATTTTGCTGCTTCTGCTCCGAAGTTCAAGAGAATCTTGCAGGAAGGCCAGGGGCAACAAGGCAGTAGGGAACAGAAAGCCCTTTTCTAGAAGGTTGGTATGAATCCTGCTTAGGAAAATTGACCCCTAAGAGGAACTGGTAACTTAAAGGAACCCTGTTGTGAATATTTTTGCAAGGGGGAAAGTCCTTTGGCATGGCAAAAATTACCCCACCCATGCATCATTACACAACACACACACCTTTCAATTTCTTTTAATTTTATTTTGTAATGCAAAAGAATACGATCTTGAGCCATAACAGAGACAAGAGATTGCTATTTTTTAATCTGCATTTGCTCCAAACACAATTAAGCCTAGGTATGTCCCTGCCTTCCTGGACAGGGTGAGAAATGCCCCCTGCTGAGCACAATCCCAGGACCACCAGAGGCAGGCAGCAGGAGAACACGCTGGAAACAGAAATATACGAACAGAACCCTGGAAGGGGTAGAAGAATAACAACAGTTAGGACTGGGGGAGCACTGCCAGGCATTACGGTACATTATCTCATTCAGTCCCTCACAACAACCCTGCAAGGGAGGTACTGTTATCTCCCCTTTCCAGATGACAAAACCGCATGGTTAAGTAACTTGCTCAGGGCTGCATTGCTGGGAGAGCAGCAGGGCTGGGCTCTCAGCCCAAATCCATCAGACTCTCAAGCCCAGGTTCTTTCTGCTCCGCCACACTGCACAGTTGTAACTCAGGCAAACTCTGGGGAGAGTGCACTGGGCTCCAATCCAGGGAGGGACTGGCTGGTGGGCATTTTCTTTTCCTGCCATACGCCCAAAACAAGGATGCTCAATGCTGGGCGGAGCGAACCCACCCGACAGCCCAGGTGCCCAAGATCCTAGTCCTGCTGGGTCATGGGGCTTTGGGCAGGTTGCTCCCCCAACCCCGTGCCTTGATTTTGCCATCTGTGGAATGACGGGAATCAATCAGATGACCTCAAAAGGCCTCCAGTTTTCAGAGCCTGGGAGTCCCTGCCTGTGCTCACTCAAGGGCAAAGAGATTCCCTAGAAGTTTGGCCGACAGCAATTCCGCACCCACTTCCTGCTCTGCCGACTGTGACTCCCTCCTTCAGGCTGTGGCTTGGAGGTAAACGGTGACAAGGATATGAGCTAAACACCCTCCCCTGCTCTGGTAAGAGGTGGGACCTGCGGTGGACAGCAGCTCTAAATCTCTAGGAAAGAGTCCGTGGCCACCTCGTTGGCAGTGCCCTTTCCTCAGCCCACACACACAGTGTTCACAGCTCTACCCAGCCGAAACCCTTACATGCCTGGGCTTCCAGGGCTGGTAGGAATCTTCAACAATCTAACTCCCTTAGAACATGTCCTGAGGCTCTTCCCAGCCCAGCTGCTGCTGGTAGTGGGAAACCTTCCACCACGCACCCCCTGCTCCTGCCGTTGCCTCTGGGCCCGCACCCTCTGTTCCCTCTGCACTATTCCTTGCCCTATCTACCTGGTGAAAGCCTATTTATGCTTCCAGATCCTACTCAAAGATCATGGCTTCCCTGTCCCATCCTGCTCCCCTCCAAGGAATAGTTAGCGGCTCCGTACAACACTTTGTACCTTCATTTATTCCTTCAGCGAGTGCCCCTTGTGCACCAAATGTGCTGGGAAAAATGAAGGTAAGAAAGACCTGGCCCCTGCCTTGGAGCACTCAGAGAAGGCAGTTGGGATTTTGGTCACATTCCTAAGAGATATGACATTCACCTTGCAAGCTCACTTCCCCTTGGGGATCACTGCTCCTGCTTCAGCCTTCATCAGCCTTCATCTCCCTTATCTGTAGACTGGGAGCTCCCTGAGGGCAAGGATTGTGTCTTTCAGATTCTGAGTGCCTTGCCTGTAGATGAGCTCAATAGATAACAGTTGTGGAAAGCATGAATGGCCTGCCCAGTGCTATCTTCTAGTTCCTCCCTCATCTCTCCCCACTCACCTCTGCCAACATGGCCATGAAAATCTGCCTTGAGGGCCCTCCTTCTCCCTGAGGCTGGGAAGCTAGGCTGTGACAGGTGATGATACCCGTATCATTTCAGGTTGCAAACTTAGACACTCTAATCAAAAACAAAGCTCATGAAAGGGGTGTGTATAGATGAGAGCGGATGAACAGAATAGAGAATCGGGACAGAACTCTGGAATTTGGGGAGCATTAAATAAATGAGTGAATGGATATCAGTGAAAGTGTAAAGCTGGGGTGTCTGTGTGGTCAGAACACAACACCAAACTGCCTTCTATGTTGACATTACCAATCAGACTCTTGGCCCCTAATTTAAAGTGATTGCTAGTCCTGGTGGCCCTCCCGATCATAACGTGATATCAGAAGCTTTCATCATCTCTCACCCTTCCTCAAAAAGCCTGGGGGCAAATATTGTTTTCCTAATGTCATTCATGTCTTCATCAAATATTTGTTCGATCATTTTGCTTGTTCTTCTTGGTGGATCCAGGAGTGAATCTGGAGGTTCTGGGAAATCAGTTGTTCACCAGCCCCATTGTTCAGGAAATTCTCTGGAAAAGATGGCCCTGGGTTTATATTTGATGGTCTCAGAAATGCCTTGGGGAGCCAGGGTTGGAAGTCACTGCCCAGTGGCATCCCATGCTCATCCAGAACACCTTTATCCACAAGCTTGTAACTATCAGGGATGAGCAGGGTTTCCACTCCATGATCTGGACTCTACGTTGGTAGCTCACCTGAGCTGTGTCTAAAGTGCTGAGAGAGAAGGTCTTGTAGTCATGCATCAAACACTCGAGTCTTGCATCTAACAGCAGCCCCACTAGCCTGTTTGAGGGTATGATAAAGGCAAACACAAATGCTTAGGTCCTACCAGGCCTGGTTAGGTCTTTGGCAAGTTGTCTGGGTCCCATTGGCTCCTGCAGAAACATAAGCTTTTGTCTTTGGCCTAAGTTAGCCACATTTCCAACATTTAGAGGGAATCTTGCCATGGCTCATGGCCAGAAGCAGTATCTCAAATAAAATAAAAGGCCCAGCCATTGGGTGAGATGCCCACCTCCTGCCTCTCACACCTCCACTCAAGCTTCCAAATACAACTTCCTAAGTGCCTCTCAAAAGAGAAGACTCATTTGTCAATCTGACAGCCAGATCCATGGTCTTAATATCTGTGCTTTACAGGCCCCATTAGAAATGGAGGCCTGCCCAGTTGTTTTTTTTTTTTTTTTTTCAAGACAGAGGAGAGAATTTATATGCATGCCTTTGGTGAATTCCAAATGGCCAAAGTTGGAACTGCATAAATATCCCAGTTTCCACCCCATCGAGGCACCAGGGTGAGACAGCTGCTGTGTGGCCATTCCCTTCAGCATCAACCGGGTACACCGCTTCCCATAAATAGCCTGAAAACAAGAATCATTTAAACATCCACTAGCTCAGCTGTTTAACCACTTGTTGCCTCAGCCACCAAAGTGGCTTCAGATCCCCAGATGTTTATGGTAAGAGTCAGGTTGTCACCATTTTTTCCCCTGGACATGAGCTTGATTTTCTCAAGGTGGAAACTGATGGCGGGGGAGGAGTTTTCTGGTTGCAAACTTAGACACCCTAATCAAAAACAAAGCTCATGAAAGGGGTGTGTGCAGATGAGAGCCGGTGAACAGAATAGAGAGTCGGGACAGAACTCTGGAATTTGGGGAGCATTAAATAAACGAATGAAAGGGAATAAACGAGATGAGAAGGGGTCTTAACTGAATTGCCAATTGGCTAGGATGAGCTAGGGATTGTGCCCAGCCCTGTTGGGGGAATCCAAAAACTAATCATGCAAAAACATGTTCAGGTCTTAGGAGGAGATAAAACCATTCTTTACCCTCCGCCTCTGCCTTGCAGCCTCTCCATCCCCTTGACTTTGTAACAGAGTCACCAAAGGGTTCTCTCTATGGTATCGTCCCCTCAACATCTGCTGTTTCGCCTTCCACAATTTTAGTTACCCACAGTCAACTATGACCCAAAAATATTAAATAGAAAATGCCAGAAAGAAACAATTCTGAGGTTTTAAATTTCATACCATTCTAAGTAGCATGATGAAATCTCACACCATCCCAGCCAGGGGATGCGAATTGTCCCTTTGTCCAGCCTGTGCACGTGGCATACACCACCTGTCCGTTCGTCACTTACCAGCTGACGGGATGGGATGGGCTATCTTGGTAATGCAGCTCTGGGTTCCGTGTCCTGTATTTTACTTCATAATGGCCCCAGAGGGCAAGAGCAGCAATGCTGGCATAGTGTTATAATTATTCTTAGTTATCATTGTTAATCTCGTACTGTGCCTAGTTTATAAATTAAACTTTATCATAGGTGTGTATGCACAGTAAGAAACATGGTGTATGTAGGGTTTGGTGTTCCTCCCAGTTTCGGGGATCCACTGGGGGTCTTGGAACACATCCCCCATGGATAAGGGGACTGTTCTGTTCTACTTCCTCACCTCCCTCCTCTTCCCAGCCCAACTCCAGTACTCCACTGAAACTTTTCCTTGTCCACGTTGCCCATGACATCTCTGTGACTAAACCCAACCTTTGTTGACAAGGACACCCCTGTCTTTTCCCCACCCCATTTCTCTGTAGCATGCCCACTGTCCACCACGCCCTCCCTGAGACACTCCCTCCTCTCCACTCCCACTGGCTTCCTCTCACCTCTCTGCCTCTCTGCTGCAGCCCCCTTCATAAGCAAGTGGTCCCCTGCCAGCCCTTCTCTGCTGTTGCCCAGGTTGCTGTGTTTGTCCTCTCCCCACCCCCCAGCTCCCCGATTGCCCACACTTCTTTGCCAAGTTCCAGGCCTAACGGTGGAGGCGCTAGAGTCCCATGGGCATCTCAAATCAACAGCCTAAATTAATTCAACCTCTTCCCATTGCCACAGCTGCACCCCCAAGTTGCTGCTCCCCTAGATTCCCTGACTCTGCAAATGGCTTGAGTGCAAATCCACATTAGTTAGATGCGGGACCTGGTGCCTCCTTCTCCCCATCTGTAAAATGGAGCTGATGGCAGTGCCTACCTCAGCGGGTAGCTGGAGCACTAAGTTAATATGTGTGTTACCCACAGAACAGTTCTTGGCATGCACTGAGTGCCTAATAAATGCTAGCTGTCATTATCCCCCACCCTAGACACTACTTTAATTCAGGTCTTTATGAGTCCTTGCCTGGGTAAGAATAGCTTACCGGGCTCCCTGCCGTCCACGTTTCCCTCTCCGGTCCATTTTCTGCGCCAACAGGATCATTCTAAAATACACTTCTGAGCATCTCCCTTCCTGGTCTGGCTCCACCTCTCTCTTCAGCAGCATCTCACTCCCCCCACCCTCCCACTGCACACACGGCGATGTCAGACCGCAGCGTGATACTCCTGAGCATCTCACCCTCGCCTGCCTCTCCCTCTGCCAGCAACACCCTTCCCACCCATTCCTCACCTAACTCCAGATGTCCTTCCTTCAAGAGTCAGCTCAGACGTACCTCCTCCAGAATACCATCCTAGAGTATGCCGTGGGAATCTCTAGCATGAAATGTATACGTTAGAACCATCTGTTTACTTAGCTCTCTCTCTCTCCTACCAGCGTGGGAATTCTTTAAGGATGTGATTCTGTTTTATTTCTGTTCTTTATATCTATTTCAGGCAGTGCCTTGCCTAGAGAAGATGCTTGATAAATGGAATGAATGAATGAATGAATGCACAGTGGGGGGTCTTATCGTGTCAGGCCCTGCCTGGTGCCTATTAATGTCTTTCCCAGCCCATAACACAGAGTCCAGCATCTACCATCTGGCTCCAGCTATCTCCTCTCCCAGTGGTTTAATCCCACCATACCCTAACACACTCCCCTCTCATCTATGTGCTGCCCCACACACAGGCCTCAAGCCTCCTTCCTGCCCAAGTCTGTGACTCATTCATTTATTGAGCATTTACTAAGTGCCAGGCAGGGGAACACAACAGTGACCAAGCCTGGCCTGGTTTTTCTCGGAGCTCACAGGCAAGCGGGAGAGGCAGCGGTCAATCCATCAATCAGTCCATCATGGATTAAGAGCTTTATCTGTTTGTGTAATGTACCTCCAGGATACTTCTTAAGGGAAAGAATTAGAGTTTCTAATTCTTAGATGGAATATTGTTCAATGATCTCTGAGGGCTAACTTCAATAATTTACAGTCCAGTTAAGTTCTGCTTAGCCTTCAGATGTAGTAGAACTGAATTTAAGCAGTCTTAGGATTTTTTTTAAAGCCCTTTTGTTAAATATATGGGGGGGGAATGTAAGCTAGAAATGCTAGTAACTGACGTGGCAGCCTGGGAGCAAGGTTAGACCTTTAGTGGTGCCCACCCTCACTAGCATCTATCGGGGAAGCCGGCTTCTCATGCGCCCTCTCTGCCCTGGCTCTGACTTCAGAAGAAGGTTGCTTATCTCTCAATGGCTTATTTCAGCCTTAGACCCAGGCAGAGGAAAGGAGGTCTGATGTCCATTGACTCACCCACTTTATCTTACTCAGGAGACAAGTTAATAAATCAGAACATTCTTTGGTTGGGTCATGCTGCCCAGGACCACATTATCTTTTGATCCATGAGCGTCTCTCTGTCTGAACTCTGAACAGTGTGGCCTTGGTTTCCGACATTTTTCGTAACAGAGGAAAAAAAGTCCGTAGAGGACACTTAGATACGTAGGCTAAACACTGTGTTATCTTTTCCTTAAAGGTTAAATAATCACCAAAAAAAAAAAAAAATCTTTTGGAAACATCAACCGTAATGAATGAATGAATATGTACAGCCGTAGCTGACCGTCACTCTCCCTTGGCAAGGGGAAGGGAAGGGGGTGCCTGAAAAAGACCTCCCTTTCCTGTTCTTGCCTCCTCCTTCACGCTTGAAAACAACTGTTGCCCAGCCATCAGAGCTGGAGAGGCCTCTGCATTTATTTATGTTGTGACAGCCCCAGTAATCATTCTCTGTAGGCTGGCAAATCTTAGCGCTTGTCTGCTAGACTGCTCTATCCCCAAAACACCTCTGGTTTCTCACTGAGATCTCTCTCTCTCTCTCTCTCTCTCTCTCGCCCTCACTCTTGCTCTTTCTCTCTCTCTGTCATTCCCTCACTCTCTCCATTTAAAATGTTTACATCAGCCAACTGGCTATTAATATCAATTAACGTAATAACACAAGTTATTCTCCTGTCTTGCTCCATCCACTGAGAGAATGCCCTGTGAAGGCCAGGGTTCCGCGGCACATGGCACAAGGCTATCGTTGTAAGTCACTGAATGAATAAATGGCAGGCCTCATCAATATTGGTTCATTGATTGCTTTAAACCCTGCAGTTGAACCTCTTGTGGAGGAAAAAACAAATCATTCTGAAATGTGTCATCACTCCCTGATTGATCTGCTGTATGTTTTTCAATAGGGCTCAGAGTCCTTAAAATGGGGCCTTGACGCATTTGGATGGCAGAGGACAGGAAAATGGCACTGGGCCAAGGTCTGTAGGAAAACCAAGGCACGTGCAGATGAGTGGAAGGGGAGCTGGACCCCAACAGAGAAACCACCCATCTCTAGGAGAGGGCAGACGAGAACACTATTGAGGGGAGTGTAAACTGGAGCCTCTGGGTTGGAGTGATGTGTGGGGATTTGGCAGAATCTATTAAAATTAAAAAAGCAAGCATTCCCCTCATCCTAGCAGTTTCACTTCTTGGAATCTGCCCTAAGAAATACATAAAGGTGTACACCAAGAGGCATGGATAAAGATCTTTTCTGCACCCTTCCTAATACAGCTCACAGGTAGTTTTCACCTCCTCAGAACCTCCCCTAACCCAGTGGTTCTCAATCTGTGAGACACACAGGACTGTATTAAAGGGTCGTGGCATTAGGAAGGTTGAGAATCACTGCCCTAACCCAAAGCCCAGTAGAGGCTGGACCTGCTCTGGGTGGGGCAGGTTGCCACGATCTTCTCTGGCCCAGTTCTGCAGCACTGCTTGTATGAGCAGAAATTTAGAAACAGCTTAAATGTTCATCAGTGGAAGAATAATTAAATTCAGGAGGGCGAATGCATATGTGTTTTCACCACCCCCGCCCCCTGCAACAGTTAAACTGGGTAAGGAGAGATTTAGAGGTCCACCGAGGAAGTTTCCCAAGACTTATATGTATGCAGATAAAACAAGCTGCAGAACAATACATGTAATGTGATCCCATCTGCCACACACTGAACTATATACACGTATTTATATATGTACATATATGCATATAGCACCCAGGAAAATTCCAGAAAGGTGCAGATCATACCAAGAGGAAAGGAACAGAAGAGAGTGAGCAGGACAATCTTCCACTGTTTCTAGATCCCTGGAATATTTATAACAAGAATGAATTAGTGTTTTCACGTACTAACCGTGCAATTTTTAAGGGTGTACATGATGCAGCTATTTACTAAAAAGGTTTTATGGTATGGGCCTAGATTTTTGTCTGTTTTTGAAGTTAATTTAATAAAGGAAAAGTCCCCCTGCAACAAGAGACCACAGTTCCTAAAACTATTGAAGGATTCATAAGTTCTAGTAGTGCCAGTCCCCATGCCAGCCCACCGGCCACATGGGCTGGAGTTAATTCATCCCCTGGGTTGGATGAGATTCGGTTGGGTTGGCTTGAGTTGAGTGGGTTGGAGTAGATTGACAACTGTCCTTACCCATTCCTTAGCTTCTAAAGTCACACTTTCTCCCTCCAACTCGAAGCCATCAGTTTCTGGGCTGCCTCACTGGCATGTCCTCTCAGTTTTAGGAAATCACATGTCCCTGCCCCACTGTAGGTCCTGCACTTCCAGGCCTTTGGCTCACTCCATGTCTGTCTCTGGGACTGAGACTCACTCTCATCCCTGCCAAGCCTCTGTCCCAATAATCAGGTCCAGTAGAGGCTCAGACAGTCTGTGCTGAATTAAACTAAGCTGAGCCCCAAATCACCATCCACCGGCCTGATAGGCACCAGCAGCAGGAGCAGGAAGGGTGCACCACCAGGGTGGGGTGGCCAGGCTACCCTGAGGTCAAGCAGGAAACCAGCCCCATCTGGGGCAGCTGCTTCTGTAACCCTCAGGGTGATGGGGACACAGTCCCACCCCTTTCCTGAAGCTTACTGATGCCGGAGCCAGGAAGGAGCCTGGGCTTAGACGTGCTCAGCACCTCAGTTGGAAGGAGGACCAGCAGGGCCGCCCCACCTCTCAGAGGGGTCTCTGCAGTGGAGCGGACATCACAACTGGTACAATTCCTTGCAACTATTTTCCATGAAGTACAGCACCTTTCTAAATGCATCCCATCCATTATCTCAGAAGTGCCTCTCACATCAAATCTGGTAGAAATGACTGGAAACCATTTCTCAGAAAATAAAACTACAGCACAGAGAGTTTTATCAAACTTACACAAGGACACATGGCTAGAAAGTGGCACAACCTGGAATTAGGACCAGCGTGACACCAAAGCCTTGTCGTCTCTAACCATTTAACAGCACTGCCTTCAGGTACCCTGGGGATGTTCTGCTCTAAGGATCTAAGAGACCCAGGAACCTGGACATAGGACCCAGAAGTCTCCCCCTGGGCAAGTGCTGTAAGAAACCCCCAGTGTCAGGAAGGTCAGCTCAGCAAATGGAAAGTAGAAATTAACCAGAAGGCCTGGGGAAAGGGGAGGAGAGCCACACAACCCGGCAACCAGCAAAGGCACAGCCCCTTCTAGAGGGTGGGCATGCGCAGGACAAAGGAGCCACGGCAGCCCCAGCCTGGTGGGTCTTGCTTTCATTTTGTTCTTCCTTGAAGATCTTAATATATACATATTGCAGAAATTTCAGAGCAGGGAGCAGGATAGAAAAATAGGCAAAAACTAACTCGTAGCACCCCTACTTAGAAGAAGTAACAGTTAAGATTTGGAATCTTCCCTTGCAGTTTTCTGTCTGTACATACCACTGATTGTTTCTGCCTTATTAGGGCTTTTGGGAGCACAAATTGCAGAGAGCTCGGGGCTGACTCCAGCCAAGGGTTAGTGAGGCTGGGAGGGCTTGCTGGAAAGCAAACAGCATGCACCTGCTGGTACCAGACCTGGACAGCCAGGACCTGCTCTCTGTGGCTTTCTCTTCTTACTCCATGTATGCAGGGTCCTCTCCCCTCTCCCTCTGCTGTCGGGTCACCTAATACAGCTCACAGGTGGTTTTCACCTCCTCAGAATCTCCCCTAACCCAGCAGTTCTCACCCTGTAAGTCATGACCCACAGGAACTGTATTAAAGGGCCTTGGCATTAGGAAGGTTGAGAACCACTGCCCTAACCCAAAGCCCATTAGAGGCTGGACCCTCTCCATCAGGCTCTGGGTGGGGCAGGTTGCCACGATCTTCTCTGGTCCAGTTTGTTCATCATCGGACTTCGGTGTTGATTTCTCCTTTTTAACTGATTCCATATTCTTAGTGTCTCAGGACCACCAGTGTGATGTTGGTAATGAGTAAGCACCACACACCTGCTTCTTTCTCTAGAGCACCCCATCATGACCTGCTTACAACACAAACTTCCCTGTGCCCATCTTACAGATGGGGAGACAAAGGCTCGGTAGTGAAGAGGTGCAATCCACATCCAGACCTTTCAGCTTCCACAGCCTGTGCTCTCTGAGCTGCTTCTAAGCTCACAAGCCACCGAAGGGACCAGAGCCTTCTGACCACTCCATGTGGACAGAACTCTTGGTAATTCTCTGGTAACCGAGAGGAAATGAGACCCTTGATAAAAGAGAATTCATTTCAGAGCCACATGTCCCTTTCTCAGACCAGCTCCTCTTCAAATGTGATGGCTGCTGTGTTATTTTACAAGCTCTCAAGAAATTGCTTTGTGACAGCAACCCGTCTCCTGAGAAGTAGCAGCCATTGCCATTAAGAGTGCCCTGACTTGACTCCTGGCTATTCCCTCCCCCAGGCATCCTCATTATTCAATTGATCCTACTAGAAATGAGAATGAGTCACCGTTGAAATTTTCCGAGGAAACACACTCATATTTGGTCCACACATCATGTTAACAGTCAAAAAACACAGGCTTGTACCCACCCTGCGTGCCACACACCCAGGCAGCACCAAAGCCCACCTGGGTGGCATTCGTTTTGTATCTCTTTCCTGTGTATTTTCTGGCAGGGGACTGGATTGTTCATCCTCTTCCCAGTGGGGAAATGAATGTGTCCTCACAGATCAGGAATGAAAGCCAAGCCCCCAGACGCTGCCTTGCTGTGCAGGAGAGAGCAGGCAGCCAGGCCAGCCCCAGAGTTGAGACTAGAAACCCTGGTTACAGTCCTGACTCCCACTCGCTGTCTAGGAAGCCATGGGCAGGTCAACTATCCCTCTTTAGGCCTCAAACTCTCTCCCTGTCAAATGGGTAAAAAGACCTAATGGGGGTAGCATACTTGGCTGTTGAGGGAAACAGATTTGGCAAAGCGATGCGAGTCCTGCAAGTTGTGAAGTAGCTGCTCCCCTCTTTTCTAGATGGAGTGGCACCAGCACACAGTAGAAGCAGGCACGTCTGACTCAAACCTGCTTCAGATTGACACTTATCCCAGTATTAAAGGCAGCCTGGTGTGGAGGTGGCTTGCACCAAGGAGGCAGTGTAGTCTCTAACTTCTGCTTCTAGCCAAGATGTAGGTACAGGTCTGTGGATTCATCCTCTTACCTGAAACAAAAAAAACAAAATAGATGAAAAACAATTATCAAGACACGGACTATTAGATAACTAAAAGAGGGCAACCCCAGAGAGATGGGAAACAAGAAAAGGTGAGCCTCAGGATGGCTCCGGCTTACATCCCCGAGAGACTCCTGGCCCCCATGCAGCCCTGGGCAGAGGCCAGTAACTCCCTAAGCTGAAGACACAGAGTTAAGAGTCCAGAAAGATCAAAGCAGGTGGAGTTCACAGGATAGAGTCGCAGAGAGGAGAGGACTCCACTGAGGAAGAACTCCAGAGGTCTGTAGAGGGCCCTACCTGGGGGTTCAGCAGATTCCCAATGGTGATAGGCATGTAGAAAATTGCCAAAAACCATGGGAAGAACAAACTGACAGAGTTAGAGGAAACAGAACTGGGAATAATGCCTGTTCCTGCTAATCAAACTGGAAACCCCCATAATTCATGGGACGTTGGGTAAAGTATCCACAGGGGTCTTGCATTAGTTATGGCAAATAATTCGCCCTAGATTAAAGCAAAACTCAAAAGGATCAAACTATTTCCAAGTAACTTAAATGTGTCCCAGACCAAAGCTCAAGAATATTTACAAGAATATGAAGAAATCTAACACACAACATGTTAAAATTCACGATGTTTGCCATCCAATCAAACATTACCAGGCATGCAAAGAAGTAGCAAATATGGTCTGTAATGAAGTGAGTGATCAATCAATCAAATACAACCCAGAACTAACATATGTTACAAACAGCCAACAAGGACATTAAAACAATTACAGCTAAGTCCCATGAGTTCAAAGTATGGACGTGGAATGTATTTTGTAAAACACCCAAATGTAACTTCTAAAGATTAAAAACTATAATGTCTTACATGAAAAATACGCTGAATGGGATTAGAGCGAATTAAATGTGAACAGAGAAAAAGATTAATTAACTTGAGGAAATAGAAATGAAACACAGAGAGAAAAAAATTTAAGATGAAGCATATCAAGTAGGCGTGAGATAACTTCATGTGTCCTGACGTGTATTTGGAGTCTTGGAAGATGTGGGAAGAGGCAGGTTGGAAGGCAGAAAAAAAAAGAAATTTTGAGAAAACAATGGCCAAATTCTTTCCAAATTTGATGAAAACGTACCCACATGTCTGAAAAGCTCTAATGACCCCAAGCCCAAGAAGCATGAAGTAAACTATACCAAAAATAGTTCGCTCAAAATCAATGGTAAGAAAAAATGTTAAAAAATCTTAAAAGCATCTGGAGAAAAATAACCTACAAGAGGCAGAGGAATAAGGGTAAGGATGACAAAACTTCTCATCAGAAAAAGTGCAAGAGAGCAGACAGCAGAGTAACATCTGTAAAGTAGTTAAATCAAAAACTGTCAACCTAGAAATCTATACCTAGGGAAAGTTTCACTGTCAACCTAGAAATCTATACCTAGGGAAAGTTTCTTTTAAAAAGTAAGCAAAATAAGGCTTTTTCAGACAAATAAAAGGTGAATATTGAGCAGCTCCTTCCTCCAGCAGATCTGTGCTCCAAGAGATTTTCCTTCAAGTAAAAGGAAAATGACATCAGATGGAAATGTGGATCCAGGCCACAGGACCAAAGAACACCAGAAATTGCAATTGCAATGGTGAATACCTAACGTGTCTTCTAATTATTTAAATTTACTCAAAAGATAATTGACTCCCTAGTGAATAACAGTGCATTATAAAGTTTATAACGCACGTATAAGTAAAATGAATGTCAGCAATGACAGAAAGGCCGTGAGGGGAGAAAGGAAAGCATACATGGCCAAGTTCTCACACCTTCTGTGCAATACCCTAGTATCACTTGAGGGTAGACTGTGATGAGTTAAGGATTTATACCATCAACTCTACAGCAACCACTACAACAGCAAAGCAAACATTTTTAGTTTATAACCCAACAAAAAAAAAAAAAGTCCAATTTTAGCTCAACAATGCTTTCCCTTCATTTAGTCTAATAGAAGGCAGAAAATGAGGAAAAGAAACAAAGAACAAATGGGACCAGAAACACATATATAACATCACATGAACACATAGATAACAAGATCATGGACTTAAATCTAACACATCACTCATCACATTTAACGCAAATGGTTTGGAGGTGGGGAGACTACTGCCTTCTGATTTCAAGACTGTTCTTTTTTAAAGGCCAAAGAAGGTAAGAAAATCTTCATCTTTCTCTGCTGCACCCCTTCGAATAAAAGGATTTGTTCTGTAAGATTTGGATTCAGGCAAAAGGCCTCACTCGAGGATCCAGAAGGCCACATGTGGTCCCAAAGCCACAGGTTTCCCCACCCCTATATCTGAGCAATGTGCTGGTCACCCTCCCAAAGTATTTTTTAAATATAAAGATATAGGTTTGGTGCAGTGGCTCGTGCCTGTAATCCTAGCACTCTGAGAGGCCGAGGTGGGTGGATTGCTTGCGCCCAGGAGCTCAAGATCAGCCTGAGCAAGAGCAAGACCCCATCTCTACTAAAAATAAAAAAACTAGCTGGGCATTGTGGTGGGCACCTGTAGTCCCAGCTACTTGGGAGGCTGAGGCAGGAGGATCACTTAAACCCAGGAGTTTGAAGTTTCTGTGAGCTAGGCTGATGCCATGGCTCTCTAGCCTGGGCAACAGAGTGAGACTCTGTCTCAAAAAAATAAATAAAGATGTAAATAGTTAAAGGATGGAAACATATACCGTACTTACATTAATCAAAAGAAAGTTGAAAAGGCTAAACAAAGTAGATCACAGAGCAGATAATATCACCAGAAATAAAAAGATCATTTCATAATGATAAAAAACGTTAATTCATCAAGAGCATGTAATAGTCCTAAACGTTTATGCACCTAATAAAAGAGCCTCAAAACACACAAAGCAAAAACCTATAGAACCACAAAGAAAAATAGGCAAATCCACAGTTGTGGCTGGAGACATCAAATCCCCCCTCTCAATAATTGATAGAACCAGTAGACAGAAAACCAGCAAAGACATAGAAGATTCAAACAACACTGTGAACCAGTTTGACCTAATGGACATTTATACAGCACCCCATGCAACAATGGCAAAACACATGTTCTTTTCAAATGCACACAGAACATTTATCAAAATAGACCATATTCTGGGCCTTCGATAAAGTTAAAAGGATTCAAGTTATACAGAGTGTGTTCTGTGATCATAATGAAATTAAATTAGAAATCAATAACAGAAAGAGACCTGGAGAAAAAAAAACCCAAATATTTAGAAGCAAAATAACCCACTTCTAAATAATCCATGGGTGAGAAAAGAAATCAAAAGGGAAATTAGAAAGTATTTTGAAGTGGATAAAAACGAAAACCTATCATATGAAAGTCTGTGGGATGCCATAGCCCAGCACCAAGAGAGAAGTTTACAGAATTAAACACCTATATTAGGAAAAGCAGAAAAGTCTCAAATCAATGACCTCGGCTTCCACATTAAGAAACTTTAAAAAGAAGAGCAAATTAAATCAAAAGTAAGCACAAGAAGTGAATAGTGACTGCAGCGGAAATCAATAAAATAAATTGAAAAACTATAGAGGAAAATCATGAGGCCAAAAGATGCTTTTTTATATTAGCAAAAGTGATAAACCTCTAACCAGATTCATCGGAAAAGAGAAAAAACACAAGTTACCGATATTAGGAATGAGAGAGGTGACAGAGCACAGATTCCATTGATATAAAAGGGTGGGTGGTATAAGATAATTATTAATAACTTTATACTAATAAATTCACCAATTTAGGGCTTGACCTTGAGCTGCAACTGCTTAAATTCACCATCACTTTCTACAGCTTCCAGGAGCTGCCGCTGGAAGGACCAGCCATCCTGATTTGCCCAGGACTGAGGAGTCCCCTGGGAAGTGGGACCTTCAGTCCTAAAACTGAAATGGTTGTCACCCCTCTGCCCACCACCCTGCAGCCTTCAACCCTCTTGAAATTCCAGTTTATCCCCTAGTCCCATCACCCACAAGCCCACATAGGGATCTCACTTACCGGCCTTAACCCTGCCTTTGACCCTGGGTTGTCTAAACAAGGGTCTTTGCTTCATGACCCTGGGGGCCAGCTCCCTATAGGTTAGAGACAGGGCCTTGCACAGGAGCCCTCTGTCTCCAGGGCCCCTCTGGGGCAGCAGATCCCCCTAATTAATTATCCCTTTGTTTAGAGCCTAGGCTATTGGGCAAGGGTTGCAAAGTCCCGAGAGAGGGCTGCTTGATGAAGCATTAAAGTTATTCCCAACAGCCAAGGAACGAAGTGAAGGTACAATTGGCCTCACCTTGGCCCACCTCCAACCCCTAGTTAACCATGAAACGTGAGAGTTCACTTCTCTTCCTCTTTATCTTAGTAATGTGTCTGCTTCTCCCTGCCCTGATGGGACAGTTCCAGATATATTTGGGGAAACTGAGGCATTCTGGAAAATCAGAGATCACAGGCATCCTTAAGCCTGCCCCACTCTCACTCAGGTACCCTCAGCGTTCCTTGTCTAAAGAGTAAAGTATGGTTTCTTGACACCAAAGTTCAAGGCCTCCTGTTATCCAGGTTCATACCTGATGCCATTGATGCTCTGCCAAGTGGAGCACTCACTGTGCCCCGCCGGTTCCTGGCTCTGAATCTTGCCTGCTCTGTTCTGCTTTTCAGAATTCCATCTCTTTTAGCTGCTTATGTACAAATCCAACACTTCTTTCCATGCTCAGCTCAAATGTCCCCTCTTCCAAGAAGCCTTCTCAGATGCCCACAGAGGTCTTTCCCTGTACTTGAGTTATCCTGTACAGATGTTCTCTTTACTCCTGGACTCTCATCATCCTTCTCTGACACCTTCCAACCCTTGCCCAGGCCTGGCTCTGCCATGATGCCAGGCTTGGCCCCATCTTTTATGCTGAAGAACTATATTTCAGTCATTATAAATGTCTTGTCAGTCCCCTAGAGAGCCATGCTCACTTAAGATTCTGGGCTTATGCCCATGCCGTTGCCCGGGCTGCATTAATGTCCTTCCTCTAGGCCTGTTTGATAACTCATTCATCACTTCACAGCCACCGGTTCACCTCCCAGGTGGCCCAGGCTGCCACCTATTGCCAAGATAGCACTTACCACCCTGTACTCTCTACCTCTTTACATCTCTGTCCGCACACTATACCAGGGCACCTTGAAGGCACATTCTGACCCCTCATCTTTACAACCCTGGTGCCCAACAGAGGACTGGCCCCAGGAAACAGGTAGAAAATGTTTGCAAATGAATGATTGTGCTTCAAAACTCAAGGCCGTGGTTCCAGACATGCAGGTGGCTTACCACCTCCAAAGCCTGCCTTGACTTACTTTATCCTGGACTAACAGCAGAGCCCCAGTGGTGGGTGGCCTTGCCAAAGTCACTTTTCCTCTCCAGGTCTTCAGTTTGTTCATCTGTAAAGTGAAAGCAATGGAGATGGGTGAGGCAGGCCCTGCAAAATTTTGCTTTTCTGATCCTGGCACTGAGCTTTTAGCCTAAATTTTTCAATATTTATGTGTCTTATCGCTTCCAATGGCCCATGAGGACATCCTTCACCTCCAGCCCAAACCTAGCACAAGGCTGGGCACCCCCAAATCCCTATTGCACACCTGTTGAATATGTATGAGATGGCACAGGGATCCAGAACCTTGCCCCAGTTGGCAGGGTGCAAATCTATACACTGTACGTGCCACAGTTAGCACATTATAGGAGATAGCCATTCTTCCCCCAGAGACCACTGTTTTCAAAAAGTCTTTAGTGGGATGTGTTTCAAGTTATTCTTATTAACCTTCATGGCTCACTGGTAAGTCCCCAATTCCAGAAGTTCTTTACTGCTCCTGAGCAGTGAAGCCGTTGCCTTCTCCCAGAAAGAAAGACATCAGCACCCAACAGAAGACTGGCAGGAGGGGCCTCCTTCACTCTGCCCCCAAGGAAATCCTGATGTGAGAGGTGGCCTAGGTGCCCTTCCCTGGTGGGGAAGCACATGGTCGAGGAGAGCCCTTGTGCCACAGGTTGGGAAGTGACTTAGCATGTGGCTTTAGCATCCGACTGGCCTGAGGCAGAAACCCAGCTCCACCTTTACCCACTGTGGGGTCTTGAACAGGGGCCTTACCTTCTCGGTCCTCATCTGTCAAAGTGGAATGAAAATCATTCCAATTCCAAAGGTCTGTGGGATGGGTTACATGGAACCAAAACTTTGGAAATCTGCTATATAGGTTTTTTCATTTTGCTCCATTTTCTATTTTTCAATCATATAGCCTGATTTTTATGCAGTTTTCTGTTTTCTCTCCTCGGCGTGTTATGTCTCATGAGGCTGAGGTTAATGACACAGAAACCGTTCCCTTGCTGCTACTTCTTACACGTGGTAAACAATAAATACCCACTGGGTTAATAAATAAAAATAAATATCTGCAGGAAGCTGGGGGAGGCATCCTCTCTCACACATTATTTGACTAATAATTCATGCAATCATTTTAATACATATAGAGCCACTATATGGACCATGAACTTTAGTAAAGTAACTTAACATCCCCCCAAAATCTGTTTATTAGGTATGCTGTGTCCCCATTTTACAGCTAAGGAAACTGACCTACCCCAGGCCACAAACCTGCTAAGCGACTAAGCTCTAATTCAAGCCAAAGTCTGTCTCTATGTCCATATTCCTAATCACTCCTCACAGTACTATGCAGAAGAATTTATATCTTTTCATTTTATAAGTTATATATGTGCATGATTGTAACCTCCAAAAAGGCAGAAAAATAGAAAGAATAAAAATTCAGCCACCAAAAAATAGCTTGAGTTTTATACTTAGAAATATCTTTTCAGATCTCTTTTTCTGCATGTAGTTTTGTGGGGTTTTTATCTTGAGTTTTGTTTTTTTGGGGGGGAGCCATAATCAGACAGTATAAGCAGGTGCATATTTTCACTTAACATCATGTGGAAAGTGCTTTCTCTTTGTTCCTACATACTTTTCACAGCCATCATTTTAATGATTGCATAATATTTCCATCAAATGGACGTATCATTTACTTATCATCCCTCTATTGTTGAACGCTTGAATCACTTTATCAGATTTTGCTATTGTAAATAATACTCCACTGAACATCTTTGTGCGTAGAGTTTTGCTATGATTTTCTTAGGCTAATTTTAATTCTTTCCTGAGGTTAGTTTCTAAAAGGATGAGATTACTGGGTCAAGAGAAATGAGCATTTGTAAGTCTCCTGAAAAAATATAGTGCCAAATGTATTTTCCCAAAGACTCCAATGCAAAAGGAAAGAGGGACAGAGGACCAAGGGAAGCTAGATGGTTACTGGGCAGCTGACAGCCACAGGCAAGAAAATCCAGGGCCTGCCATGAGCACAGCTGTATCGTGGACTGGGTTCTGTCAAAGCAAGGTGATAGCAAGAAGCCAAAAGGTGGCTTTTGTAGGCCTCAGAAGGAAAAAAGTCAGTTACAGATACTGCATGTGGGTTAGTGAAATAAAGATAAGAGCACAACAAGTTTGCTTTGCTAGAAAATAACAAAACACGGAAATCTACTCTTACCAAATAAACCACAGTTCTGAGCTTCAAGACAGAAGACCAAAGTTCCAACATTAAGTCTGTCATTAGGCTTGGCGCCTGTGGCTCAATCGGCTAAGGCGCCAGCCACATACACCTAAGGTGGTGGGTTCAAATCCCCAGCCCGGGCCCGCCAAACAACGACGGCTGCAACCAAAAAATGGCCAGGCGTTGTGGCGGGCGCCTGTGGTCCCAGCTACTTGGGAGGCGGAGGCAGGAGACTCGCTTGAGCCCAGCAGTTGGAGGTTGCTATGAGCTGTGATGCCTTGGCACTCTACCCAGGGGG